>VYZX01016999.1:13242-84044 GCA_013401335.1 Brachypteracias leptosomus | reverse complement strand
GTTATCTGGGAGAAGAGACTGACTTNAGAAGAGACTGACTTCTATCTCACTACAACCTCCTTTCAGGTAGTTGTAGAGAGCAACAAGGTCTCTCCCGAGACTTCTTTTCTCCAGGCTAAACAATCCCAGTTCTCTCAGCTGCTCCTTGTAAGACCTGTGCTCTAGACCCTTCACCAGCCTTGTTTCCCTTCTTTGGGCACACTCCAGTACTTCAATGTCTTTCTTGTATTGAGGTGCCCAAAACTGAACATAGTACTGAAGCTACGGCCTTACCAGTGCCAAGTACAGGAGGACAATTGCATCACTTGCTGATAACACTATTCCTGATAAAAGCCAGGATGCCATTGGCCTTCTTGGCCACCTGGGCACACTGCTGGCTCATATTCAGCTGGCCATTAACCATCATCCCCAGGTCCTTTTCTGCCAGGCAGCTTTTATCCCATTACAGTGTTTTCTAAATAGCTCACTAGAGGGGAAAATGAGACCTGTAAGCGGATATGCTCAGGCCATACCTGAAATAGATAAATACTAACAAGCATCACTTTCCACCCTGCACAGACTTAAATCAGTGTCTCAGCTCTAGAAGCTTTCTCGCCCCATCAAATTAAACCTCTTCAGTCACAACTCTAAAAAAGTGATGTTAATTGAGTGTTATCAAACAAAGAACCCTTGAAAATAGGGAATAAAATAAAAAGTAATTACATAAGCAAGATATGTCACTTTAGCGGTAGTCTAACCAGGTAAAAAATTCCCCATCCAGCCATAAAACACTGGGAAGCCACCCTAAAGAAAAAAAAAAAAAAAAATCTGAGAAGAAAACAGAAGCCAAACCGAGAGCAAAGAGATACATTTACACCAGCCCTTTCGGCATCGTCCCCCGCATGCGGAACACGAGCCGCGGGCAGAAAATGCGGGAAGCGAGCGCCCGCCTCGCCCAGGCGGCCCCCCGCCTCCAGGGGCCCGTTAGCGGGGCTGTCACGACTCGGCAAGGAAGCCACCTGCTCGGCGGGCTGAGCGGGGGCCGGCGGCGCCGCGGCGGAGGGGCGGGACGGAGCCTGCCAGGGCCGCACCGGCGGAGGAGGACGCGGCCGGGAGACCTGCGCCCCCACCTCCCCCGCACCTCGTTACCCGCTTCCTCCTGCGCGACCGTTACAGCCCGGGCGCGCGCCGTCCCCGTCCCACCCCAATGGTCAGTGGCGGGGCGCGCGCCAGCACCACAGCTGCCACCCACTCCCACCTGCACCTCCACCTTACCTCCCGCTCCCGGCCTCTTCCGCTGCCGGCTTACCCCCAGCCAATCGCCAAGAGACAGCGAGAGCCAAGGTAGCCACGTGCGCACCCTCTCCCCCAATCAGCAGCGGCCCCACGAGACTCCCCTCCACTGTAGTGAAAGCAGAGGGGAGGGCACCTAGACGGGAGGGGGCGCAGCCGCGCGAACAAGGCGCCCGCTTATTGGCGCCGGCTCCTCCAATCGGCGGCCCCCTTTCAGCCGGCGGCGAGGAGAAGGGGGCTGCGTGTTTCCGGAAGACGTGGCCGTTACCGCCGCCGCTTCTCTGCCCTGCGCCCGCTGCCCCCCGTGCCCGGCCCCACCGCCACCATGATCTCCCTCTCGGACACCCAGAGTAAGCGTCGACCCCTCACCACTGGCAGTGGGAGGTGGGGAGTGGGTCGTCCGTGGCGGGGCTGGGGAAGGGCCGAGCCGCAGAGCCGGGAAATAGGGGCTGAAGAGGGGATCCCCGTGGGGAGCGAGCTGTGCGGGGCGAGCCTGGCCCACCGGTCCCGGAGCTGCCCAGGCCCTCACCTTTTGTTCGTTCTTCTGCGGCGGGTCGGTTGCAGAGGTTGGGGCTCAGGGCCCGGGCCCGGGCCGCTGTGGCAGAGAGCTTGTCTTCTTTCTCGGCCCACGCCCTGCTCGGGGCCCCAGCAGCTCTCGGCGCTGAGGTGGGAGTCGCTGGGGAGGGATCGGTTCGACTTGTGCAGGAGAGGAGAGGCCGTCGGCACGCCCGTTTGCCACCCCGCGGTGATACCCGATGAGTACCAGCTGGAAACCGGCCGCGGTGTGGGAGCGGGAGGGCACAGGCGGAGCTCACCTGGCCGCGCCTGTCGGCATCAACGCGTCGTGAGAGCTGTTAAAACTGCGCCCGCCGCGGCCGAGGGTCTAGCGGCGGTGCTGTGAGCTGCCAGGTGAAACAGAAAACGAGGTGGGCCGCAGGGTCATAGGGGAACGCTGGCAGGACTGATCCCTTAGCCCTTAGGAGGGCACTGTTACCAGTGACGCCGCTGTTGCCGCTCGCGTTTGTATTTGCTATGAGCCCTTTCATGTTGACAGGGGTGCTGTGAAGTGGCGAAGGTGAGAAGGAATGAAAGCTGAACAGTGAACAAAAGTAACAATTAGCTAAAGTCTTCTAGTATGCCTCCATGTGGGCATTAGTAGTTTGGAATTAATTTTATGTTAGTGCCTTTACTGTGTTTCTCTTCACTTGCTGCAATCGTGTTGAACGTGTGTAGGTGAGGGGATTTTAAAGTGAGGACCAGACAGTCAGTCTGAAGTGGAAGAAGAGGTACTTTTATGTGATTGTTGTTGTTTTTTCACTGAATAGAAATAATTGCAAATAGAGATGCTGAAAGGGAAAATACAGACAAATCAAAGTGGCTCATAAGTTTAAATTGCAAAGTAAAGGAAAATGTTAGGTCTTTGATTTAAATTTGCATCTTGCATATGATGCATTTCTGGCATAGTTGCCGTGTAAGGAAATGAGTCCGCTTGATAAGCACCATAGTGTCAGTTATAAAGGAGGGTAAGTGTGAAAGATGTAGAAAAGAATATTTAAGGAATCAAGTTTTACTTGATAACAGGATATTGGAAATGGAAGTATTAGAGAGCCAAGGATGAAGACAGGCAGAAAAGCTGGCTAACAGCATTCAAAGCTAATGATTTGAGAATTTCATGTACCATGCTCCATTACTGTGATGAGTACTATACCTCATGGTTAATTTTTAGATTTTTGGATTGATTAAACCCTTGTCCTTTGTGGGCTAAGCTTTTTTCCATTCTGCTATCCTCCTGTTCAGAGGATTCATTGGGGGGTGGGGAAATGAAAATCCCTTCTTAGTTCCTCATTTAGGACGTTCAGCTAACTTCAGCGTTGACTCTGGTTGGTGGAGTTCAGAGGTTTGGGGGGGTCCACAATTTTTCTGAAATTCTGAAGATATTTCATCAGATATCTTTTAAACTTGCTACTTTCTGGAAAAATATGGATTTTGCTGGAGTCACGGGTGGAGTTGCATGATAAATGCATGGAGAGGACCATTGTATTAATTGATTTGGAAGGTTAAATTCGCAGCTGTAGTCTAGAACAGCTTTGAAATGATTTATCAAATGGAGCTATAAATCACCTGTAATTGCAAAAGAATGTGCTTAGGTTTTCCCAAATTAATTTTTCAATTCTAAAAATTTACTAGTGAAATAATAATTAAAAATTGTAAGTCTCCATGAGAGCCTATAGAGCAGATTCCATTCTTCTTTTGTACACAAAACATAGAGTATGTGCATTGTCTTCCCTTAACCTTCACAAGCAATGTATCTTGATTTTAAGGCTTAATACTTACTAACCTGTTTTGATGCACAGTTGCAGTACTCTTGCACAGCTTACAGGATTTCTACAGAAAAACTGAGAAAACATGGCTCCTTCCTCTTAGTAAATCATAATGATTTTTAGAAAATCCAGAGTAAATGTCACATGATTAGTATGTGTTTCTGTATTTCTAGGCATTGAAATGTTGTAAGTATACCATATTTAACATATCCCTTGTTGTAAGTAAATCCCATATTCAGGCAATAGGGGAAGACTCTTCTGGTGCAGGAGAAAGCATTTCAAAATAGTTCACACTGTGTATAAAAATTCCTAGTTCATTGTTGCAAAGATTTGGTCAAGCACTGGAACAGGCTGCCCAGAGAAGTGGTGGAGTCACCATCCCTGGAGACATTCAAAAAATGCAGACATAACACTTGGGACACGGTTTAGTGGTCATGGTAGTGTTGGGTTGATGGTTGGACTTGATGATCTTAGAGATCTTTTCCAGCCTTAATGATTCTGTTATTTTGTATGAAATGACAGTGTGGTGGCTTTTTTGGTTTTATTTTTTTTCTTCTGTATTCTCAAGTCAGTCTCTCTATGAGGTATTGGCAACAGAGAATAATAGTCCTGGGCTACTTGTCATCTTTCAGCAGTAATTTTGGGATGATTCCTTTTCACTTTTCCCTCCAATAACCAGAGAATATGGTTGACTTCTAAAGTGAATCTAAATCTGTTGTAGGAGTAGGTGATTACAAACATGTTTCAAGTGAACACAGGGGAGGTGTCAGAGAGTAGTAATTGCAGCAGCTGTTAGGAGTTGGCCTCTGCCTTCTTTCTAGATCCCTGCTTTGTGCTGTGTCTGCGGGAGGAGTGAGTATTCATTTCCCATGGCTGCCTATTTATTGTATTGGCAGCTGGTAATTCCTTTGGAGTCCTGCCTCCAAGTGTTTTCCTTCCAGAATACAGATTGTTTCTGCTCTTCTAAAGTAAAGAGTACTAGAGAAAAGGGCAGATTGCAATTGTTGTATTGCCTTCAGTCAGCAGATGCATCGAAAAACAATTTTCAATGCCATTTTTCATTGGAACGAGTATTGAGAGTGTCTGCAGTAAATCAGTTGTAGTGGGTTATTTGGTGGTTTTAATTCTGTGTGATTAAAATGCTCATAGCAAAAGTTTAAAGTGGCAGGTGATGCTGTAGAACTACAGATTTAGCACCACGTGGGCTGCAGCCTTGCTGAAAGAAGAGCCCTTACAGAAGTAAGGGAAGTTGAATGTTGCTGTAACAAATCTTTTTACTCTGAGCTCTTTTTTTTTTTTGTAATTTTGGGTTTTTTTTTTTCTTCCAATAAATAAATGAGGGTTCTTAAATAGGCAGAGTGATACTCCTTTACTCCTGAGCTCTGCAAGCTATGGTAAATTATCAACTAGATCTACATTGCAGTCCTAAGTGCAACTAAAATATGTTTAGGTGGATCTAGCCAACAGTAGCAGTAAAGGCTTTGTTAGTGTGGAAGGGGCTTTTTGTTTGTTTCAGGCTAGGCTATATAAAACTAATGGGATCTTCCAAAATAGATGTATATACACACAGACACAAATTGGGCTGCCAGCCTGTCTGTAGTATTACAACTGATTTTGCTAGCTGGTTTTATATATCCTGTAGGTTTCTAAATTCTCTGGTTACAAGGATAGTAATAATTATGTAAGGGTGAGTGCATGGATAAATGCAAAGATTTTTTGCAGCCATGTTGCTTCTGTTCCTGTTATTTCTCTCCTGTCCAGTCTGCGTGAGAGTCAAAGGAACGCCTTAGAGGTTGGATTTTGGAACCAGGATGTATTTCTAACGATGATCTTCAAGATACCTTAGAGGCTATTATCAAATGGTAGCTGTAATCATAGTTTGACATTTCTAGTGCAGTTTTTCAGACAAATCTTCCATCTTAGTCTTGCCTTCCCAGTACTTCTTGAGCAACCTTTACAGATAGGCAGTGCTCAAAGATCTTTAGTTCACTAGTTCTGTGAAAACTGGTAACTGGCTGGAGACCCAAGCCAGTGCTTAATAACCATCAGCGAATATGTAACTTGGAAGGAGCCTATAGCATTAATCTGAATTACATTCAGTCAAGAAGTTGGAGAAGTGGGACTGCTATGCAAGATTATGGGAGGTGGAATGTGAGGTCTCAGGACGATGGAAAGGACCAGGGTACTTACAGTAAACATAATGGGATCAAAGTTGCATGGAGAACAAAGTTTCATTGTTCACAAAACAGTCCTTTTCTCTATACCAGCAGTAAATCAAAAGGGTTGCCTTTGCTATATGTGTATATGCATGCATGCTTTTTAAAAATTGCATTCAATTTCAGTATATTATTCCAAATATCCATCTCTTATTGAAGTAACTGTTGCCAACAAGACTCACTATTATTTGTACACTCAGGAAAGTTTTTAGGTGGTCATAAAATAGGCTGAGTTTTTCTAGAAGTTCAAAATGTTTGTAGATTGGACGTCGTAAGATTTTTCACCATTTTTATGAATGAATTTTTCATGACACCATGTTTTGTTACATGCCTAAATTTGTTTCTTTTTCAGAAATTGGAATGGGACTAACAGGCTTTGGAGTGTTTTTCCTTTTCTTTGGAATGATACTCTTCTTTGACAAAGCTCTTTTGGCTATTGGAAATGTAAGTGCCTTCTGTTTAGTCTTAGATTCTGCACTGCTTAGAATTAAGTACATGTTAAACTAAAAATAGAACAATATGTTATTTGAAATGATGACAAAAAATACTGTGGCAATTTGGTATAAAGAAGAGTTATGCTTAGTGATGTGAGTGAATCTTTTTTCCTGATTGGAGTTAGAAGAGCTCACATGAATCTAAATGTTGTACCTTCAGGTCAGGCCTGCGGTATGTTGGTCAGACAAGCAGCAGCTTGTTCCACTGTTGTTATGCTGCCGCAAATGCGATTTTTAGATTGGCTGTCATTACTAATGCTTTCTTTTTTGTGATCTTGTGAGATAACTGTCAAATTTAAGTATATATTTGGATAAGAATACTGAAGTGTTCTGTACACACAGCAAAGCTACACGTGTTAGTGCTTTGTGAGGAAAGAAAGAAATATGAATTGCTCATAGATTGGGTTTAGAAGAGCAAATTGTCCTTCATAGTAGAGGGATTTAGTATCTTCAGTTGCTACCAAGACAAAATTTTCACTTAAAAAACTAGTTCTGGTACATAAAATTCCCAGTCTAAAGCAAGTATAAAATGATGGGGTCTTTTCTGAGTATGCTGAACTCCATGCCTCTGCTGTTCTCAGTTTTGCCAGCCAAGAGCACAGGCTGGCAGAGGTTTACATCCTCTTTTGCTGATGCCTAAAAGTCTGTGGTCAACACTGATCAGCTTCTGTGGCAGCAGAGTCAGATTCTGAGATTCACTGAAGGAAGATACAGAAATGCATATTTGAATTTGGGTGCTTTAGTTGAAGCATTTTTCTGAACCATCAATAAAATGCATAGTGGAAGAGTAAAAAATAAAATTACATTTATTTTTTTTTTCCTTAGTGTAAAGTGGAAATAAGACAGCCTTTTTAGGGAAAATGATGAAAACATGGGTAGAAAAAGACAATGACAGACTATGTGGTAACCAAAGATAGTGCAAGAAAAGGTATTGTGTCCTTACAGAAATTTTTTTTTTTAAAAGTTATGTCAGAAAGGGGAAAAGGTAGTAAGAAAGTGTTTTTTTAAATAACATTCAAAACTTAAATTTCATCTACAATCTTGAGTAAAATCTGAGATACTATCTCCTTCTTAACAAAAATGTTGCCCAATGCAATTATTTCTACTTGGAAGCATACAAGTCCTGTTGCTAAAGAGCACTAAAATTTCTAACTAGTCAGAACTAGTGTCATAGTGTTCACTCTATACAGGAACTAGTAAATAGTAGAAAAACTATACACAGTAAACCAAACAAAACTCCCCCAAAACAACCCCTGAACTCCCCAGACAACAAGTAAGATGACTCATAATGTTCTTCAGCAGTTTTTTTTTCTGCTTTGCACTGTTCAGTAGATGGGCATGAGCTGTTGAAGATGTCCAAGAGTACAGAACAGAGGTGCTCTTGTAACATCTATTTTCAGTTTTTAGGAACCTTTGCTGCCAGTAGTGCTATGCTTTAGCACTCCTTGTGGATGACAGTGGTACTTAGGTTACAGGACAGATAAAACTGTTGTCACCAGGTCTTTTGGTCTGATTGTGTTTGTCAGAGAACACAAAGGCAGACTTTTTATTTTTCAGGCAACTGAGAGAAGAGTTTTGAATGCTCGCTACAAATGCTTTTAGATGGACTTTTGTACAAAAGAACACCACTAGTAAATTCCTTCTCACCATCCATCTTTTGGTGTTAATTGTATTTCTTGCATAACTTTTAATTTTGTAGCATATGTTTACACCCTAAACTTTGGAATATAATTAGTTATTTTCTTTCTTTGGTTGTTTTTTGTCTTTTCTAGGTTTTATTTGTGGCTGGCTTGTCTTTTGTTATTGGTTTAGAAAGAACATTTAGATTCTTCTTTCAAAAACACAAAATGAAAGCAACAGGCTTTTTCCTTGGTGGCGTGCTCATAGTTCTCATTGGTTGGCCTTTAATAGGAATGATCCTTGAAATTTATGGGTTCTTCCTATTATTCAGGTAAGACTTGTTTCAAAGTACCTTTCTGTTTAGTATATCTAGGAATAAGTGTATTTGTTTAGTGTTGCTACATTACAGTTGACAAAGTGGCATCCTTTAAATGTTCACATTTGATAGATTATTTTTTTTTTAATGTATATATATATAAAGTTGTTGATATACATTTGCAAGAAGTGGAAAGCTGGTAAGCATCTTTCCAAGACTCAAATCTGCTAATGTTTGAGATACATACCAAACTGACTTGGGTAATGTTGTTCATCTCTAACCAAAGAATTGTAAAGCTTCGAAATATCTGGGAGCCCAAACTGTTAGCAGTGAAAAAGTTAAATATTTTCTCATTTAAAAAAAAAAATAAAGGCAGCTTAGATATTAAAGTTTTGGGGTTTTTTTGATGGGGAGTTTGTTCTTTAACAAATGGGGCGAAATAATTGTTTACAAACATCTTCATTTTGTAACCTTACCATTTCATTACTATGGTAGTCTAAAGAAAAGATGGGTTTTGTTATGTTTCATTACACTTGTGCTTTAGTATAGTCAGAACTGCTGGGTTTGGCTAGCACTATCACAAATGAGTTAAGGAAAGACAAAAATGCTCATTTTTTGACCAGCAATCTTGATACGTGTTATAGCTTTCACAACATGTCATTTAACTTTGTAAATACAATTTTAACGGTGAAAGAATTTGACTTATTACAACCTGTACATATCTGTATTTTATCTTTATTTCTGTGATTGAAGTTCCATACTTCACTATAGAACAAAATATAAAATAGGATAATAAGTACAAAGGAAGGCTTTTAGTTTTTCTGGGACTTCTTTTCAGACTGTCTCACTAATGCTTATTGCTCTAATAAGACACTCCTAACGTATTTTCTGAAATGTTCAGCTACTGGCTAAATGTTATGGTTCCTGTTAATTAAAATCAAACCACTGTTCTCATGGTGCTCTTTTTTCCCCCTCAGTAAATTGTATGTTAATCTTGTATTTAATTTAGATAAAATGTTTAAGTATTTTTTGGAAAAAAAATTAACTTGGCTTCTACTGAAGACAGATTTCTTAAAATTAATTTTGCAGTTTTAATATGTTTCTTCTTGTTATACTCTATATTACTCTGAACTCTTATCACTACATGTGTTTTGAAAATCACAGTATTTCAATTAATACATTGTCACTTCTTGCATGTAGCAGTTGGTTTTAATCAGCCAGTACAAAGCAAGTTAGAGTGTGTTTCCAACCAAACACACCTTCTTTTAAATGGTCTCAAGGGAATTATAAATTACTATGTCTAAGCAGATATGGTTATGGGTTATCTGTTAGTCAGGGATTGACGGTAAAATAATGTTGCATGGATTATAGAAGCTATCCCTTGGTCATTGCAACTATCCCTCTGTCAGAAGAGTATCAACAAGGGTTAGATAATTCCCAGTGTGAGAATTTCTGATCTGTTTTTTCATTTAAAAAAATCTCTAGATCATCTTTTCTAGTACTTACTGGTTCTTAGAATAAATCACTTGCTACAATGTTAGCTAGTTACTACTTCAGACAGACCTTTTTGTTCTGCTTCAGTCTTGTTCAATTCAACCATTATTGTTCTCAGCAACTTGCTGTTTGGTTGCATAACAGAACACTTCCCTTGGTTATCATTGGTCTCTGAAGGAATAATTTTATTAAACCCGAGGGATATGACATCAACTTATCCACCTTTGTATTTGTTAGGGCAATATGTTGTGAGGATGGGCATTTCTGTGTATCCTGATGGTTCTAGTCATGTCGATTACCATGGCTTTTATATGGAAAACCTTTATTTATCAAGAGCAATTTAGCAGTTCCAGTAACTTATCATAGCCTGAGTTGAAGTTAATACTAATGTCAATCCCCGTATTAAACTTTTTTCAGTCTCTTATAGACCATTAAACCTGTTCCCTAGGTGTTCACATGCCTCTAGAATCTTTACCTATAGATTGTTATCCTGCATATCTAGACAACTTTTACAGTCACCTTTCACGTGCCCTGTAGCAGTAATTGCAGAGCCCCAGTTGCCCAGAGAGCAACAGTTGGGTACTGGTGACCAAGAACACTTACATGGGATTGCAAAGATTATTTTTTTTTTAAAGATGCATCTGCCTGAAGTGAGTCACAATTACGATTTTACTCTGGTTTAAATCTATAATGTCTTGTCTTTATTTAACATGCTGCAACAAGTTTCCCATTAGAGGTTTTGTCTTTTACCATACTTCCGTATGCTCCGATCGCATTAACTGGAGAAGGCTGTTACAGAATAGTATCTCTTGTTGTACTCCAAGCTGCTTTTGGAGCTTTGTTCAGTTTATAGGCATCTGAAGTTATGGCTAATAGTATCACAGAATCATAGAATTGTCAGTGTGGAGGTTTGCAGCTGGACTGCAGGCCTCAATATGTCAGGGTTGGAAGGGACCTTAAAGATCATCTAGTTCCAACCCCCCTGCCATAGGCAGGGACACCTCCCACCAGATCAGGTTACTCAGAGCCCCATCCAGCCTGGCCTTCAAAATTTCCAGCGATGGGGCTTCCACTACCTCTCTGGGCAACCTATTCCAGTGTCTCACCACCCTCATGGTGAAGAACTTCTTCCTAATGTCTAACCTGAATCTACCCACCTCTAGTTTTGATCCATTCCTCCTAGTCCTACCCCTACCCAACGTCCTAAAAAGTCCCTCCCGGTATCATCCTTGTACTGAGTAGTCCTTATTCTTAGCTACACCAATTGTTTTAATTTGTTACAAGTGGTTTGTGTGCTCTGCATCACAATTTACTGGACCACTGAAATGATTCAGTCTTTATAAAAAAATTCCAGAAAAAACTTGCAGATATCAATGTTGCCCAGCAAATAGTTCTTACCAGTGTAGTGAAGAGGATGATGACTTGTGAAACTTCACTGTTTCACAATGGCTGAGGTGTCATTCTACATTAACCCTTATTCTACACAGGGAATATGTAGCTGAACAAGAGAATGTAATTTCTTTCTAGATTATAGGAAATATCTCAAAATATGTATGGTATTTTTGAAAAATCAGTTGGGAGCATCAGTTTTCTTGATTAAGTTGAATATTATTTCTTAGTTGGTTGCCAGCTATGAATTAAAAAACCCTCAGTCGGCTCTTAAATAAAGTCCATTTAAAAATAAGGTGTTTCTTTCATGGTTTTCTTCTTTCTCTGATGAATGCATGTTGACGTATTTGGTAAAATTGATGTGCTGCTAACAAGCTACAAGATCTTGTATAATCTTGGTTTTGAAAAAATACCTCTTATTTCTTCATTTTATAGCAACATGAGAAGAGTTTAATTATAAAAACTAATTCAATCTTCTGGTATCTTACCTAAAGGGGGTTCTTTCCTGTGGTAGTTGGCTTTATAAGAAGAGTTCCAGTTCTTGGATATCTCTTAAATTTACCTGGTATAAGCTCGGTGAGTGTTTGGCACTTTATGCAAAATTTCAAACTTGTACTGTTTTTTTTTTTTATTCCATTGTTATAGCAGTAGTAGAAATGCATCAGAAACAAAGCAAATAACTTCAGAGCAGTGACTTTGAGTGTGTTCCTGTATAGTCCCTGTACCATACAGATTGCCTTCATTCCCAATTAGAGACTCCTAGATGTAAATGGAGCAGAAGGACACCTTTGCAGAAGCTGCCTTCACTTACACATTGTGAAATGGAAAGTGCCCTGGATCGTGACTCAGAACACTGGGGTTCTGCTTCCTGCTTCACTCTTGGCCTTATGTGACTGGATAGGCAAATCAGGTCACTGTGCCCCTCCTCCTGTCTGTACAATGAGGAGGACACTGTTCTTCTTGGTGTAGCATTTGGATATATTTAGGAAAAGTGGCCTGTAAAAGCCATCAGCTTAGTACAATAATAAGTGGTAGTTTCTGTGGCGGATCCAGAAACTCATGATGCATAAATGTTCATCAAATGTATTTATTAAGGTCCACTGCACCGGACTATGTTTCACTATTTACTAAGATACATACTTTCTCAAATGTAGTTTCCCATTTTCTTAGCCAAATAGACAGGGATTTGAAGACAATTAACAGGTGTCAGAAAGATGGTAATCTAGGGTGTTTGAGTCAACTACTTTTACTGTACTAATTTCTGTATGTATTTTCACACAAGCATTTTTAACTCTAGTTTTGAAAGCAGCAGTTTTAATAGCTACTAAAAAAAAAAATAATAGGGGGTATAACTTAGATGCATACAGGCTGTTCTTTAAAAATTAGTATTCAAGATCATCTTTTCCAATCTTACAGTTAGGCCAAGTTCTGGCTCATAATTCATGATCAATTGGATGTTTCTTTTGTCAATTGATCTTACTTAGTCATATTTAATTTGATCATAATGGGGTTAAATCTTGTTTTAAAAAGATAATTGTTAATGTTTTATTCAAAGCCTACGTAGGCTCAGAAGAGAATCCACAGTAATGGTCAGTTGAAATATCTTACTTGGTCTCCTAATGCATGTGTGGCTGATACTGTATTGTTTTGTTTTAATCATTAAGCTAGCAGTGTTATCTGCATTCTTCTATTTCCTTTTTCATTCTGTTGCATCTTCATGTTGCACTGTTAATGTCTATATGAGAAAAACATGTCATGCAGAAACACAATTGCAATGTAAGATTTTTAATTTTCACAAACTTAAATCATGAGACCTTGGTGAGTACTACTTGACTCTAATTTTTTCAGTTGCATACTAACTGTGCAAGTAGCAAGTAATATTTGAGAGTAACTTCACTGTGTGTAAATGTCATATGGCTTAAAACCTTTTTGTCTTCTTTCCTACAGCTTGTAGATAAAGTTGGAGAAAGCAACAACATGGTATAATGATAAGAGGGGAGAAGACTGATTCTAAACTTACTGTATTATTTATAAAAATTCTTTTGAAGAATACTCAGCACAAAGATTAAGTTGTGTTCAAAGGAAAAGCTTGTTACATTCTTTACATAACAGTTTAATTTAAAATGTATAGTCAACAATATACATTAGAAAAGAAGCTCAGCAAGTATGCTTCTAGGAAAGTAACTCCAGAGTTCAGGAAGTAAACTGAAGAAGTGAAAGTCATGGAATAACCCACATTACAACTGTTCAAGACTATTTTTGTTGTTTTTTGGAAAACATGCTAGAGGCAATGAACCCTTGTGGAATTAACGGTGCCTGTACTTTACCTCCTTATTTTGAAGGTGCAGTAGAGCAAACAGGCCTGCATTTTTAAAGGTGACCCAAACTTATCCAACCCTCTGCTTGCTATCCTCAGAGTGCAAAAAAAACCAACCCAATCTGAACAGAAAACTTCTTGTCTAACAAGAGATGTGTCTTTGCATGAAGGTTAAGATGACTATTCATCTTTAAGTGTATTATGACAAAAAAAAGAAACCCTGCACGGTTCTGTCTGTAAACATTTTCGTAAATATGTGGCTGAAATAAAACAATGTTATCTTAATGTTTCAAAGCCAAATGTAAGTTGATTGTATCTGCCTTCTGTTTTGGAATATGCAAAAGGTCAATCTTTAATAACTTCAATCTTAAATGTTGGTTCTGAACATGTAGAGCTCAACAGGAAACTCTGGAAACTGACTTGCACTCCTTCCAGTTTGTTCTCCTTGAGTCATGTTACACTTGCATCCAGATGAGAATGTAGCTCCTTGTCACTAACATGAAAACTTTGTGAGATATACTTAGTTCACAAAGAAAAATCCATTTGGTTTAGGTGCTGACATGAACCCTGTGAAATGTATCATATTGAAGTTTGAACCTTTGTTTTTTAAATAGCTTGAAGCTAAGGTTTCTTTGTTTTCTCTGGAACTACAAATTGGTGTTTATTTTTTACTATAATAAAATGAAAACTTAAAGTTCTGTGTATGTGAGTCTCTGGGGAGAAAATTGAGCTAATGGGGCTAACTAAAGATAAGTGCGAATCTCCATATGTTTTGTAACTTGTCACTTGGGTTACCTTGAAATCACTTAAAACTTCTACTGGTCACAGCAACAATTTTGTTGTTACAGAGATCTTGGCTAACCTGGAATAAATGTCCCCTACTAATGCAAGGGTCACGTTTCTGCTTCTATTGGAATGTTAAACTTTGTGCACTGTCAATAGGTTTAATTATGTAGTGTCCTCACCTAACAAAACATGCTCATTAAGTAAATTGTTTGTGCAAGTTTTGGGGATTTCTGTTTAACTTTTCCCTTAAATGTAATTCTAAAAAATTACCAAAATGCAGTGGTAGTACTTCAAATAGCTGTGTAGTCTTGAAGGTCTAATAAATGGGGTTTTATGGATTTTTTCTTTATTATGCAGTTAAAATTGGTATTTTCCAAAATAACTTTTTAATTTCTGAAGAAACCTCATATACTGACCCTTTTGGAAGTTACTATGAAGTGTATTTGTATAAGACATGATTTCTTTTCATTACAACTGTATAAATAGCCACAGTCTACCATTTCCAATGTTTAATTTTCTTCCTTCTCAAACAGGCACAAAATGATTCAGTGTGAAAATGCCATTATAGAGTGAACAGCATCTGAAAAATCAGTGGTTTTATTTTATATATGACAAAAAGTGGCTACACTTGCCTGATAGCGTGTGTTAAGTTTACAGATGGGACTAAATATGACTTGTGGCTTCTACCTCAAGATAAATCAATTTTAACTGCTCCCATAGACCTGTTGTGTATTAAAATGACTAGAGAATAACACTACAGCAATTTAGCAAACTCATTTTGTTTGCTTTGGTAGAACACTAGTCTGTTCTGTGGGAACCAAGTACTGTTTAAAGCGGACAGTGTTCATCATTTACATTAGAAGTCAGCTACCTGAAGGTTTTTAATTGTTGTCTTTTGAAAAATAATGTGATGGGTAAGGTGGATTGCACCACGTGACTATGGAGCTCTGACTGAAAGCAAATTGGTTGGTAAGTTGAAGTACCTTCATCAACAAGAAAACTGATGATATCTTTCAGAGGTGATGAATGTGTTGCTGTACATGATCTTTTAGCCCTCTGAAATGCTGGGCTGTAGACAGTTCATCACTTTTAATTGTTTTCAATCAAAAGTCAATTTTTGTTGGATGTAAACTGTTGTGAAAAGCGTCTGAGGGAACAAAATTGTATGTTGAATTTAGCATAGTCTTTATTCCTCAAGGTAATGTCTTTAAGACAGTTTTGCTGAGATAAATGTGGGTGGCAGCAAAGGTCAAAGTGACTTAGCCTTAAAGTGTTTCTGTTGTAAAAAAATATCTTTAACAGAAACGTGTGGAACATTTCCCCTTTTAAATGTAATTTATAATTGCTGCTTTAAAAACTGTAAGGATGGATCTTATTCAGAGTAAGTGAATACTGTAAATATCCTTGTCATACTTTGAATAAATGGGTACCTTTTTTTTCTATAATTCGTCTTTGTGTCTCTGTGTGCACATTTTAAGAAAGTATTTTGACAAGTTTTCCTTTCCAACAGGTAGGGAGTGTGTGCTCTTACTGCTTGGCTGTCTTACACTGTTGAGACTTTCATAGTAGATAGGGTCTTAAAAGAAACCTTTCCATATAAGATTAATCATTTTCTTACAATAAACCTTTCCTATAAACATCCCTGTTGTTATTCAGGTTCTACTTTCAAGCACATCACAACAAAATGTGGAAGTTACAGTTAAGTGGAAAATAGTTTGTTAAACTACCTCCTTTCCTCAGAAAGAACAGTGAAACTTTAGGAGGAAAAGGGCAGAGCTTAGAGCAGGTTCCAGCCCCTGTGCTTTCAGTTTAGCCCAAGGACATGAGCAGGACCTGTGTCCCAGAGAGTGGCCCGATGAGCAGGTTTACTGTTCAGTGGTGATCTGCAAGCTGGCAGCCTGCTGCTGAGGATTTTCGCAAAGAGAGTAGAAGAGCAAAGCAGGGATTTTAATGGGTTGTTGAAGTGGTGTGCTGGTGCACTAACACTTATTTTGACTAAAGTTCCAGCCTCTCAACTTACACCACAGCTGATTCTCTCCTAAAAATTCCAAAGAATTGTCACTTCCTAATTTAAAAGGAAAAAAAATCCCAGCTATATCTAGTTATATTTGTTAAACTGTGAGAGGTATAATGTTTTTCTGTATGTAGCTCATGGCAGGTTACTTTCAGTGAACAGTTGCCATTTTTTTTAACCAGGAATACTTTAACTTTGCTATTGCTCACAATATGGTACGACTCTAGAGTGTGTGTCAAAATGTAAAGATAGATGTCTCTGCAGTAGACGCCAAAGGCAAGGTTTTATTGCATTAGTTTTAAGACTGTTTCCTTGCCAGATTTCAAGGTACAGACTCATTTAGTTGTCTTTCTGGTTCGCTTGATTATTGGGCTGGAAAGTAGAGTCCACGTCCCTAAACCAAATACAGTATGTACATCTCCCAGCTGTTTCTTCAGATGTCACTGCCAGCTCTTGGACTCCTGTCTCTATTTGTCTGGCCACCACGTCTTGGCTTGCTTTGGCTGTTACTTCTACCCTTCAGATTGCAGTTACCAGCTACGACAGCACTGGTGTGCCATTACCAGACTAACTTAACCAGCAGAACTTGGCTTTTGTGGCCCATTTGTCTTCTGAGTTTTATCACTCTAGTAGTGGTCTTGGCATACTAAAGTATCTTTCAGAAGACTTGAATCTCACAGCCCAACAGAGATTCTGCAGCTGTTGTAATTCCTTACCAAGCCTGTTTTCAGCACAATTATTATATGCTCAAGCATCCTTCTCAAATATGTAACAGTTTACAGAGGAATGATAGGACGGATGTGGAGCAATTTTGTGTGGAATTCATTATCTCAAACTAAGTGTTATGACTGATAATTTGGAATATGGCTCAAAATTATTTATAAAAATGCATTTGTGATTAACAACAGGTATAATGTGTGTAGTTGACTTGCTGAAGTAGGGTGTGGCTGGGGGTACACTTGCCAAAAAGCACATGTTCCTTCATGCTTTCTAGCAGACACCATTTTTCATTGAAGCAGTAGTACAGCCTTGCTGGAGAATGGAGTGGGTTTCCTATAAAAATACATAGGTTTGAAGTATCTTGCTGCATGGGATACCAAAAGCCCATGAGAGCAGTGGGTTCCTAGCTGACCTACCACACACCGGAGCTTCTCCACTGAAAGGGCAACCGTGTTTAACCCGCTGTTAGGTACATCATTAAGCTCAAGGAGCCAAGATGTTGATAACCGAGGACCGTCCGCCTGCACCATCGGATTGACAGCGTAGCTGACCACGGGAGAAACCTCAATGACCCACAACCTCTTTATTGTCCTTTTCTTTTTTCCGGTTCCTGTTTCATCGGCGGCGGGCACGGCGTGGCCGCCAGGGGGCGCCATGCGGAAGAGAAACGCCCAGGGTTGGCGGCGTCGGAAAGGGCCCTGGGAGCGGGTAGTGGGGAGGGCACCGGGTCCTCTCTGCCGGCCGGGGATGCTAAGGCAGCCGGCGGGGTCACGGTGCCAAGCAGCAGCTGGAGATCGAGTGGTTATCTTTCCCATAGTTCTTATTGTCTTATTCTGCAGTCAGCCGCCCGACCAGCCAGCGGTTCGGAGTCCTGGTACAGCCGGTAAGCGCGACCCAAAAAACGTTGTGAAAACTTATGGTTCGTTTGTTGTGTGCTTCTGGAGTCTTTTTAAACTTGATTTAATTTAGACTGAGGAACTGTGTTGTGGTTTTAGAACACCAAGCGGATGTAGAGGTTTTTATAGCAAGCCGTTCATGCCGAAGCGCTGCACATTGGCCCCTCTCAGCTGGCAGGATTTGAAGCAGTCAGGTTGTAATTTGGAGATTGGGAAAGCAGGTTTTCCACTTGCCACAGCCCAGCTGCCTCTCTGCCTCCTTTTCTTCAGGCACTCCTCCAGTTACTGTTACTCTTACTCTTCCAGTAACACCAGAGAAGTCAAGATTTCACATGGATTTCTACAATTTCATTATACTGCTTTGAAATAAAAGGCATTTTTGGGCCAAAATGTTTTACACCACCCCAAAAAATCACATTAGGTCAGTCTTCAAATATTTAGTTTTCATACTGAAACCAAGCAGTTCAGCGACTGAGTCTTCCAGGGCTGCTCAGGGAAGTGATTGAGTCATCATCCCTGGAGGTATTTAGGACACTTGTAGATGTGGCACTTTGGGACATGGTTTAGTGGACTTGGCAGTGTTAACAGTTGGACTCAATGATCTTAAAGGTCTTTTCCAACCTAAACTATTCCATGTTTCTATGAACATATGTGGAGAATTATCCTCAACTTGTTAACCCCTCCCCAAAACACCCACAACAGCATAAAACATCAAGTGATATCAAGTGTTTCCCTTCTCTTACTTTTCTGCCAGTGTTTAAGCAGGCCTCAGTGGGGGAGAAAACAGAAACTTAATGATTATGACATTTTGGGAGTTACCCTGGATAGGGAAAATGGGCTGACAAGGAATCATGGTGATTCCTTTAAAAGGTGAAGGAGTGGGTTGATTTTGATTAGAACTCAGGATTCACATGGCCTGGGTGCCAAAGCTTCAGATGGGGCTCTCCTGGCGGCTCAGCCTCTGAAGCACTACTGTGCTCTCCCTGTGCCCCATTTCCACCTCTGCTGCACCTAAACTCATTTTAAGTGCCTTTTGAAGGCTTTGCTTCAGAAGCATGATTGACACTTTACCTTCTGTTGATGCAAAGGAAGCTGGCTCCATTCCAGTGGGGCTGTGGGGTGGGCAATGCTGAGGTGAGGCAGGTGTGGTAACCTGGAACCTTCTGGAAGAGGCTGGCAGGGAGGTGCCCCACACCACCTCCATCCTGCCCAACTGCTGCTGAGGAGACTAGCTAGAAAACAGAATTCTGGAAGAAATATTGGAAGCAAATTCTGTTCTTAGTTAATTCCCAGAGCGTAATGTTTTTCTTGCCTCTCAAGGCAGAAATAAGTGACACATTCACAAAGTGCTTGTTTTGGAAGAATGCGTAAAGTGCTGTTTCCCTGGGTTGGTAGGAACGAAAGGGCAGGAGATGTCATGTTTATTTGATTCCAATTACCCTCACACATGCAGGCCTTTTTCTTTCAGCTGTTTTCTTCGTATTTTCCCGGTTGTCAGGTGTTCTGTGACTGCTTTCCCCTTTATCTTTTCTCACTTGTCTTGTTTTTCAGTGTTTCTTCCCAAGAGTGTAATTATACTGTCTACTTCTTTGTGAGGATGCCAGTTTAGACGCTTCCTGCCCTTTAATGTCTACAATAATTACTTCCTACTCCCATGATTTTTATCTGGGTTATTAAAACCCAGATCACTCTATTAATCCATTTTACAGTGGAGCCTGCACACAGCAGAGTTGACATGCCCAAGGAGGTGGAAAAATGGCACAAGGATGGAAAAGAGTCCTAAGAGAAGGTGATACCACAAAAAGATCTTGCTTCTCTGAAAATAACATCCACTGAAACTTTGTATCTCACCTGAACCCTCCTGTGAGGTGATGTGTGCCTGTGACTACAAGAGAGGCCACTGTGACTTCATATTTCTGTTTCTCAGAGAATCCTAAAAGTTTCTTCTCCTTTTCCAAAATGAAGACTAGGAATTGCAAGAATCACTTTTCTGTGCATAAAGCTTAATATTTCAGTTTCTTTCATCATTCTGTTGCACATCAAAATGACAAGACTTTAAATGACCTGTCCTTCTCTGAAATAAAAATAATTTTAAAAATTATCTTACCCTGATATTTTGTACATATATGAACACATAGACACGTATAAATATTATACTCTTTTTTTGTTGTTGTTATTAGGAAATTTCTACAACACCAATCTGATTCTCATCCAAAGGTTTTTCTTTCTCTCACTTCAAAAACTTTCCACAACTCTATTTCCAGGTCTATTTCCTATAACAAAGCAGCTATAGGGAAATTACATCCTACAATTACCTCTTTAATTGTTCTGTGGAGTTTTAGTTTTGTGACTGAAATCAGTCACAGGTTTTTCCTGAAGAATATTTTAGATGAAAGTTGATATTTCCTTACTTAAAATATATGTGCCAATGCACTTTCATACAATTGCAGAAACTAAGCATGACTGACTATTAGTGAAAAAGCTAAACAGAAACATTTCAGAAATATCTAAACAAACCATTTTTATTTTTTGAAAAAGATACTCTTTTTTTTAAAGTAGCTTTGGAACATATTTCAAAAGATCAAAATCAAACAAACACAAATGTTGTCAAAATGATACCTTTTCATTGAATCAAAATTGCTTTCCCCACATTTTACTACAGGAAGTTTTCATTCCATTTCAGAAGGAAAAAAAAAAGTCTCAGAATCCCATCTGTCTCTGAAATGGAAAACCTGGTTTCTACCCAACTTCACCCTATCCTCTTTACACAGACTGGGATTGTAAGAGGAAACCTTAAGAACTGTATCAAGCTCCGGGCTTTTGCCCTTCATTCCGTGTAGAATTGTGGAATTATACAAGCTGCCTCTTTCAAAATTCCCCGTTTGGCTTTATACCATAGACCCTTTTAATTTTCCCAACAGTAGTTCTTCATATTTCTGTGGCTAAAATGTAAATTTATTCAGCTGTGGTTTGGATAATGTGCACGATTGAAACCCCTTTGGTCTTCTTCAAAAATTCCACTTGTGAGCCCACAGCAAGCAGAAGGAATGTTCTACTCTTCTGCACAGCTTCTGTGCAGACCAGCAAAAGGAATGGAACATACTAATCACAAATGTTATCTGTCCCTAGAGCCCCAGGTATCACAGCTCTCATTCTCCTTGTGAATCTCTAGAACTTATGGAAACGCTTTGGACTTGAAGCATAAAAATTACCTAATTCTCTCATATCTGTGAAGAACTTACTCATTAAAACTTTTAAAGTTTAACAGTGCTGTCAAGCGTTCGCAGAATGCTTTGCATTAATGGAAAATCTAGCACAGAAATGAGTAATGGCCTGTTTTATGAAAATGAAATATTCAGAAGTAGAAAATGTATGTTATTATTGATAGATCGATACAACTGATTGAATCAGTACAAGTAAAGATAAAGTAGATGCCCCTTGCATTATAATTTCTGGAGTGTTACATAAGGAAGTGTAACTCGATTGAGGTAACGCAAGCCAACCCTGCAAAAATATGACTGTATGGCACGTTTACTAATGGCAATTTCAGTTTTGGGGGTGTTGCAGCAAGATGTGAGTTTTGAGGCAAGTTCTGTAGCTTCTCTGAGTTTTGATTTCCTTTTTCTGATTTTTATTTCCAGCCAGCCTGACTATCAATAGCCAACTGACTATCAATAGCAAGATTTTTTTTTATTATATATCCTAGATAACTTGATGTTTTGGCTTTGCACAAATCCTTTGTATTTCAGACAACATTTATCCTTTCTCTTTACTTCTCCTATTTCTTACTTATACCCAGGCCATGGAATCTGCTCTCTACCTCAATAGTTGGCAGTAGTCTGAGCATACTTGAAATGCATCTCTATGGTGTAGCATGATGAGGAGGACTTAGAAAGAAAAAGGGCTCACAGCACAGTACTGTTCAGACTGGCAAATTGAGGTCTGGAAATGGGAAAACTGCATTCAAACAGCTTTTGTTGTAGAGAGATTCAGCATGTCGAAGTAAGTCTGGAGAAACTGTAGAATCTGTATAACAAAGGCAGAAAGATATATGGATAAATATTACAATAAGGGGCAGACTCAGCATGACATCTCTGAAAGGAAATCTTGACCTGCCTATCTAGAAACTTCTTTGAAGGATTCAATGAACACGCAGACAGTAGAGGTCCGACTGATACAGTGTGCTTGGATTTCCAAAGAACTTGACAAGGTCCCTTACCAAAGACTTGTAGGAAATAAGCTCCCATAAGAAAGATGCTTTTATGGTTGCTCTCGGTAATTGGTTAAAAGATAAGAAACAGAAGAGAGAGTTTGTGCAATTGAGAAAATGGTACGAAATGGAGGCAAATAGAGAAAGGACAAAGTTTGCTGATGAGATTAAAACCTTAATGATGTTAAACAATTCAGCCAAACTAGAGCTATCTGCAAACAATTGCAGAAGGACCTTATGAATTTGAGTACACAGTTGCCAAAAGTAATATATAATAATGTCTGCAAGTATAAAATTATGTCAAAAAAAACCCCCAAACCAACTAAATTTATGTAAACAGTGATGCATTATGAATGACCTGTTTCATTTCAGGAGAGAAATCGTGGAATTAGATAATTTATAAAAATGACAGTTCAATTAAGTGCTCAGGAACAGTCAAATTAGGAAATGGAACACTAGGCATGATTAGGGAAAGAAGCAGATTTATAAAACAACTTAAAAGTAAATATGACATCCTGCATCTTGAGAGTTTTGTGCAGCTCATCTCCCTATCCTAAATCAAGGATAATCAAGGTTATGGAACTGGTTTTATATTAAGACCAAAAGGATTAGGACTTCTCATCTGGAAAAAGGAGATGGCTGTCAGAGGCATCAATGGTAGGCTGTAAAATCACAAATGACACAGAGAGGATGAGTATTTTGATCTCTGTGTTTACAGTTTTGCAATATCAGATGGAGGGAGCATGATGTGAAATTTTCAAGTGGCAAGTTCAAAATAAAACAAAATGATGTATTTTTCCACAGAAGAGAGACAAGTTGTGGAACTCATTAGCACAAGATCTTATAGATGCCAAGTTTCACATGGGTTGAAGGAACAATTACATTAATAGAACAAAAATCCATGAGGAACAGCTAAGCCTAAAGAATCCATCTTTCAGCAAACTGCTGTGGTACAAACCCCTTGAGGCTAAAAGAGTGTATTGGGAGAGTGTCTCTACGTGCAGATTCTGTTCTTGTAACTCTTCTGTGGGCATTGTTATTGTTGACTGCCAGAGACAGAATATTGGATTAAATGGACCTTTGGCCTGACCCTGTATGGCTGTTCCTATGAGGTGGTTGTAATATGAAGATAATTCGTTGTGAATGGGTTGAATTGCTCTCGTGAGCACTGAGTAGTAGTTCAGTGATGATGAATTGTATGTGTCTGATGCTTCTTTTCTGCCTTTTCCACCTCCTGTTTTTTTTGCTCCATCTTTCTTTCCTACATAGCCACTAAAACATCACGGTCTGCATGAACTTACATTTTGGGAATAGTATCATTTATCCATGTTTCTTTGGAATCCAAATTTTTGTAATTCCATTAAGTTGCACTTTCTTACCTGTCTGAAGAGTGGCAGGAACAGAGATCCATTTGTTTGTGTAACCAATCTATGGCACTCTACAAGAGAGAATAATTCACTTATGTCGTGCAGAGCAGAACCTGACACTTTTGACAGTAGCATTGAGATGAAACAGCTTTCTACAACTTCTCTCAAGCAGATCAGAAGGGGAAAACATTTACAAAAAGAGTAGTAAAGGCAGAAAAGACTTAACCATAAAATCAGTAAAGATGAAAGTAAGTACATTGTGAACATTACACTGTGGTTACACTGGGATTTTCAGTTAAAAATTCATGGTTTCATTGTACTACTACTGTACAGTTTCACTGGCAGCAGCACTGGTAGAAGTAACCGAGTAGACCTGAAGTGTAGAAGTGGGCCTGGTATGACAGATAACGGTTAGTCTTGATGAACTTAAAAGTCTTTTCCAACCATTGTGATTCTGTGACCAGCCTCTGATGCGTGTTCTTTTGTCTTCAGGTGCCAGTCAACTCTCCATGCACAGAAACCAGACATACAGTAGTACATGCTAGCTGGCTGTAAGATGTCCATCTTGAGGTATGAAGATCTGTGAAGGTGTTGCTATGTGGGCTTCAGCATGAACCAGGCACTGGTAACCACGGGGAGGACCCAGAGCCCCATTGTGAAATATCTGGCATTCCCAGCTAGCTCCAAATAAAACGGGTTGTTGTGGGCCCCTCCTATGCTGGTTGTCAGTACTGGAGGACTTGGCATAAGTCGTGCACGGTGGAAGGCGGGAGGCCTGGGGAAAGCCTGGCTTGCAGCGGCGGGAGAGCTGAGGGCTTGCTGGTGATGGGAGTGATACGCAGCGAGGTGTTTGGTGTGTCAACTTGGACGCCAGAAGGAGGAAATGACTCAGAGACTGAAAATGATGAGTTTCTGAGCGCTTGCTAAGGGAGAGGGGTAAGAAGAGCGCCTTATCCTCCCTACCAGTCACAGTAAAATCATTTAATTGTCCCTGCTTGGCAGGCGCAGCGCACGATGCGGGGCCATTTTAGGGACGAGCGTCGGCTGACCCTGCCAGTCGACCTGATAGCCTCACAGACAGGTTGCGGGCGTCGGGTGAGCTCCCGCCGGCACCGTCCCCATCCCGGTCCGTGGCGCTGCCGGTGCCTCCCGAGGGCTAGCGGCGGGAGGTGGGAGGTGGGAGGTGTGCGTGCCCGGCTGGAGGAGCGAGGCGGGGCGGCCGCAGCCCCTCGCCGCTCTCCCTGGCGACGGCCGCCGTGCGCGCCGCCCTCGCCCGCTGATGCAATCGGAGCCCGCAAGCGGCGGCAGCAGCAGCAGCCTCGGCGGTGCCCGCAGGCGGACCGGGCGGCCCTGAGCCCGCGCAGCACGCCGCCACCCTAAGCCGCGCCCGGGGGCTCGGCGACCGGCGGGGCTCCAGCGCTGCCCGAAACGAGCGGCGGCTCCGCCGAGAGCCTGCTCCGCCGCGGCGGGGAGAGACCCCCCAATCGGCAGCATGATCAAGGTAAGCGGGGTGGGTTTCCTGCCGAAACCCCCTCGGCTGGGCATCCTGCACGGGGTGCGGAGTGGCCAAGGGAGTTTTCCTCGGCACACAAGGCAAGCGGCAGCGTGCTGATTTGTATTTACGGGGTTTTAAGGCTCTTGTTTGTCATTTATGTTTTGCGAGGGAGATTTTTGCCCCCAGGAGATTTCTTGTTGAGATTGGGAAGCAGGGTGTGTGTGATTCTGCATCTTTCGATGCTCTTTCTTTGCAGACGGCGTGTGTGGAAAAGAAATAATGAGTTGGGAGGAGAGAAGAGGGGGAAGGGAAGGTATGTGATTTCCTCGGGGGTGATTCCTTACTGTTTATTTGTAACATGGGACTCTTAATGATTAAAAAGGAAAAAAAACCCACCCAAACTGCAAAAGGTACCGTCTCCTGGCAGGCATTCTGCCTTTTTATGGCCATGAGTGTATCATGGGTCTTATGTTTGCCATTGTAGTAAAATAGGCTATGGGTAAAACACAGTGAAATGTATTTAGAGTTCTTGAGTAATTTCGGAAATAACTTTAAATAATGGAAGAGGAGTTGGTGGTAGTGAACACTAATGTGAGAAATTAGCATCTGTGGGAACGATCCTGTTATAAATGTCATGTTTATGCTCTTCTGCTTAGTGAGGCTGATCTGGGGATTAAAAAGAAGCCTTCCTTGTCAAGACAAAGGGCATGGAGATAGCATGAGGGCTCTTCAGTTAGATTAAGGGAGTATCACAGCAACTTTATACCCTGTGGAACAGCTGCACTAAGAATAATTCTTGGGGTTTGAAGAAAGTCTGTGCTGGGCTGACTGTGAACTTCACAGCCTGATGCCAAAGTTAACAGCCGAGGAAAAGAAGACTGGGTTATTTGCTTTCCTTGGGTAACTGTAACAGATGGAATATTGTAACAACAGGTATGTGACTGGCGGGTGTCTCCCCAGCTCCTTTCTGCCGCTGATTACAAGTGTTGCTCTCATCCTGTTCTAGGTCTCTCCAACATTGCTCTCTCCTGGGTGGGTTTAGCAGTGGTGCAGGTGCTACTGATGATGGCAGAGCTAGAATGGGTGAGGGCTATGGAGGAGCTTCAGGAGGCTTTGATTAATCTCATTTGCACTTTCTCTGCAACTGGAGAGTGGCAGACCAGCCGTGGCAGAAAAGTGATCTGAAACTGCCCAGCCAGAATGCTTAGAAACAGAATGCAAGTGTGTCAAGGAGTGAGACTGATTGTCATGTTTTATATCCCTTTTGATGTACCTGCTATGTGTCTAGGAAAGCGGGCGTGACCTCAGTCTCTGGGGTGTTATCCAGTGTCTAACAGTAATGTCCTGGCATGCCCATGCAAAAAAGCAGGCAAGTCATAGCCCTCTTTGTTTGTTTGCTCAAAACAGTGCTGACATCTCATTGGGTTCTTCTCACCTGCACAAAACCTAACATTGCTTTATATTTTTACTGTAGAAAAGGCAGCATGAAGCAATAACTACAGCAGTAGAAGTACACTCTTGTGGCTTGCAAGTAGTGTAGCCTTGGGCAAGTCAGTTTTGTCTGAGCCCATCACCCTTTATTTGCCTCATCTGTTCAGACTGTAAGCTCTTCAGGGTTATGGCTGTCACTGTGTATTTGTAGAGCATATCAAAGGTGCAGAAAATTACCATTTGATTGTCATGATACTCATGCAAACCCCAATAACTTTATAAAGATACCAGTAAGCAAAAGCATTATTACAGCTCCTTATCCTTTCATCTCCCCTTTCATCATTTCCTGCTTTTAGTCACAGCCCTCCCCTGGCCTGTTTAAAGGAATGTTATGTATAAGAAATGAATTATGCCTCTGGTTTCTGCAGTCCTGCCTTGTCCAACTATTGCACTGATTGTTACTGACAGTCCTGGCACTCCTAGCATCAGTGGATGTTTTGATATTTCCTATGGAAACCGAGTATTGAAACCTACTGCAAAGTCATAGGTAAAAAAGAAGATTATAAAATCAGTCATCGAGTAGTTTTAACACAGTTCATATCTTGCTGAACCAGTCCATAGGCCATATCTTTGTTTTAATTTGATACATGGAAATAATTCAAATGGAATTCACTAGTGATGACTTTACTTCTGGGAGGGCAATGTTAGGAAAGGAGATAATTGCGTAAGCACTCAGTTACTCTGAATTTGTTCAGCCATTTTAAAACCATTTATTTGATGTGGGCATGCCAAAGAATAGGAACAGATGTTATTTTTATTACTTCCTTATGTTATGCCATTTTCTTAAATGAATAATCATGGCTGAATGTATCGCAAACTGCAGATTATTAGTAAGTTTGAAGGCAGGACCTTCAGTGTTAGAATGAAGGAGCTAAGGGGTAAGTTCTGTTTGGAAAATTTGCACAATTAGCCTTCTTAGGCCATGAACATGAGGACTGGCATCTTCATGTCACTACAGTGGCATATTATGCACTCCACAGTGCTAGATAAGATCATCTATGAGCTCAAGCCACTCAATGCTAGTTGTGGCTTTTGATAATAAATTGTGGCTATCCAACTGCCATGATGGCTCTAATGTAGATATTAAATGCACAGTCTTAATCTTGAATGTCTGAATTTCAGTGATACTTGGGCATAAATCAAAGTAGTATGTGACCCTAATTTGCTATTCATAGTCACTCACAAGCTTGCAACATGATACCTCTGATTCTTACTTAAGATGAAGTGAATGGGTGCTCCTATTTACCTCGGAAACAATTTCATTACTTTATACATTAAAGAGACAGGTAATATTACCTTGTAAAATAAAGCACCTGTTGTAGAAGGGGAATTTAGCAAATACTACCATATGCTATTGCAGATGAAAATCCAGTGTTATGCTTATGGAAAGGCGTAATGTTGCTCTTTGGTGCTTATATCAAACGATCCAAAAGAATTAACATGAACTAAATAATTGAAACTATCTTTAAAATGATCAAGAAGTTTTACCCATCTGTCTTTTGTGCATCTTGGCCCATAGTTTATTACTGTTTTTACAAATTAAATGTCTTAATACCCTTCCAACAGAGTTACTCATTTACTTTCTTCCCTTGAGGTCTGCAGTTTGTTCCAAGTTTTATTTTAGAGTATACCTGATGCATTAATGAAGTGGAATATATGACTTCTCAGTAGGTACATGGCTATTGCTAGTTCAGTTTGCCTATTAGTGCGTTTCACACGATACTTGATAAAAAACACTCCTAGTAAGCACAGAAAATGTTTTGGTTTTCCTGGTATATGAATAGGGTTTACTTCCACGAGGAATTCTGATTGTATTAATCATTAATGTTCCCTCTTGCTATTTTCAGGTGGACTGGGTATCAACAGTGGACAAATCATATCCATTTCTAAACTGTTTTAGGATGCTTAAGATTAGCTTCACAAATTCAGAAATGACAGAGACATTCTAGTGAAGAGCATTGATATTCATGTGGGTTGAAGCTGGGCAAAATGGAGGTGTTCTAAATCAGAGAGTTGTCAATTTAGATTTATTGAGCTGAGCAGGGCTGGTTGATCGTTGATGCAGATGTTGAACTATAAAGGGACAAGCCTCCATTAGTTGTCATAGGTCTGTCTATTATCTTCATTACTAGTGCCATTTCTTAGTATTTCGAAGTCATCATTCTTCTAATAGAGACTGCATCACTCTTGATTTGTGATGACCTTTCTCCATGCTCTGATTTTGGCAAAGGGCCTCTGCTTTGTATGCTTAATGCTGACACCTCTGCAAATACTTTATCTGTAACCATACTTTTGCAAGGCCACTTTTAATGTGCTGAGTGCTGTTTTGCTCTCAAATTCCCTGGGCAGAATCCAGTTTGCTCTGGGCACAGGAACAAATGATAGGGGACTTCAGATGAAGGTCTTGCTCACAGGATATTTAGAAAGGACACATAGGGTAACTAATGTAACTCCAACATTTTTGAGTGTTATAATGAGTGATTTCTCCCTGTCTTAGTTGCTACACAATTGAATATACACTAAGTAGGTGGAGTGTCTGGCTTTGTCACTAGTTTAAAGTATTTTGCCTCTTTTGAGCAGACATCATCAAGAAAAGCAGCTTCTTGTGGGTGTTATCTTGGTGTTTTTCCACATTCAAGGGAGTAATGTTTGACACTGTACAGTGACACTGTAGTTGTGCTCTGCTTTTTTCAGTTTGTTATGCTTTCATGGGATTATTTACATTTCCTTGGTGTAGTGGATTATGCTTACTACCTTTTGTCACACCCACTGAAACCAATAAAGACTGTAAAGCAAGAGAAGTTCCTAGCATTTTCTGAGTTGGACATCTACCATGGAAATATGTTCCCTCTCTGGAGTTTGTTAATTTGAACAAGGACATGAACATCATTGTAGGTGCTGTCTTCAAACAGTTTAGCTCTGTTCTTAGTGCCCTTTGCCTCAAGAGGAAAGCTTCAACTTCCTTTCTACTTTGTTGAACTGCGTCCAGCTAAATCAAATTAAGGCAGTGTTTGAACACACAGCAAAAGACGCGTCACAAGGATATAATCCAGGCTTTGGTAAAAGTCAGGGAGAGCTTGCCCGTTTCTTCAAACCAGTTATGCCAGGCTTAAAGCCCACTGGAGCTGGTATAGGCAGGTCTTTTGCAGCCATCTCCTGTATGCTGTTATGCAAGAAGCTTGTATAGGGCATAGCTGTAAGTAGAGTGCACAGCCAAAACCACATCACTCATTTACACTTGTCCTTGAGAAAAACTATAATGGACCTGATGGGTATGTTTCTATAAGGAAGAGGAACTATAGATTTAGTTCCTGGGGAGCTGTGCATGCCCTGGTCTGGCATCTGTCCACTTCCCAGTGGATTCTCTGAAACAACTGCCAACCAGCGTGAGATACACCAGTGGTACAATGCCTAAACTTCACGTCTGTAGAAGAGACAGATATTTCTACCTTCCTTCACTTAGGTGTTGTGGCTGTAGAGCCAGTATTGATTTTCAAGGTATTACAGTGAGTAGATTTGTATAAAACTTATAAATGATGGTCTCGGTTCTTTGTCTAGAACAAACAGTAAAATAACTGCAAGCATCATACAGGGCAGCCCACCATCAGAATTCAAGAGAAAACACAGTATTTGCAACACCTCTAGACAAGGCCTGCTGTCTTTCAGGTGAGTTTGCTGCTGCTGTTGTTGTTGGTTGGTTGTTTTGGTGGTGGTGGTGGTTTGTTGTTGGTTTTTTTTTTCCCTACCCTGGCTTGCATCACCCATTTAGAGACCTACTAGATCACTCAATCCACTGTAAGACTTGAAAGTCAAGTCTGGGTCTTTCAGCAGCATAGTGGCCAAACGTCCAAGCAGAGCACATAGTACCTAGGTGTATATGGTTGTGCCTGCAAGCACAAAACAGGCACTGTGCTTGGTCCTTTGAAAAGACCAACATGGTAGAGAAGAACATTTTTAAGGACTTCTCCTCTGACTAGTCAGGCAGAGTGTACCTGTAGTATTGAGCCTATGCAGATCCTCTATTAGATCTGCTGCTGCCATGCTTTATCAGTTTCATCTGTTGGACACTTAACAGCTAAACAAACTGCTTGGGAAGCAGGGAACAGGCCATAACTGAACTAATGGCCGAGCGTGACGCAGAAAGTCACGCTTCTTATGCTTTTGCACCAGTGGCATTTGATACTCGGTGATGAATTAAATAGGCCATGCAAAGTTATCAGGGCTAGATGTGATATCGAGCCAGCATATGTCTGCCCTTTACAGACCAGCAACCGCATGTACAGTTGCACAATGTTTAATTGTAGTTAGTATTATTTGAGAGCCAGTTTTGTAAGTTACTGTTTTATTATCTCTAGTGGGACTGTGTAAAGGATTGGTGGTGAAAAAAAGTGACTCCTTTCTCCTCCAGAAGCTTCCCCCCACCCCTCCTGAGCTTTCGTTTTCAGTGTGTGATTCATCATTACTCTGTGTCTTATGTAAACCTTTATTCCAGTGAAAAACAGACTCAAATGGGACACGGTCTAAGCACTCTGAGAATAGCTACAAATGACCCCTTATACAGTCCAGTGATTCAGGCCTGACCTTGTGTTTCTTCTCTTTCCACTGTAGTTATGAGGGAACTTACAAACAAGAGTATGTCCTTAAATACAGGTTTTGTCTGCTAGCTCATTTCTTTGAGCAAGTCAGTTCTCATTTTGGAATCCATCACTGTCTCTGCTGTGGTTTTTGGTTGGTTGGGTTTTTTTTCTCTAGGAGTCTACAATGATTTATTTGCAAACTGCAGAAGCTTTGGTCTCCCTCACTAAATTGTCTGTTTCCAATTCTAAACCCTCAGTAACTCTTCAGACAATGATTTTATTTGTTTCCGCTATGTATGCATTCATGTTTCTCACATTATCATTTTGTAATTGCATCAAGACACTTGTCTTGGTCATCAGCTACAGGATCTGTATGTAGTTTCCACCATCAGGGAATTTCACAAATAAATTGTAAGCTATATCTTATGCATCTTTAAATCAGATCTGTAGTCTACCAGTGCAGCTGGTTAAAAAATATAGCCTATATAACTGAATCCCTGAGGAAAATAAGCAGAATAATTTTTATTGTGCTTAGGCTTATCTTTACTGGTATAACAGTACAGCTAAAAATACATCCCATAGCTCTAGTTTACTATAAAATCTTAAAATCCTAATTTAGTACCCGGCATTATAGAATACATTAACAAAGAGAAATCTTAGAGAAAATGTAATGAACACAAGCTTCCTTGTGACTAAGAGCAAAGCCCTTTTACAGTGGTAGGGGAAAGCATGTAATAACATTTATATCCTTTCTTGTTGCCAGTTTGATGTAAAAGATCTCTTATCAATGAGAGCTGGGTCTAAACACAATAAAACCACAGTGGTTTTCAGAATTTAATTTTTTTTTTTTTTTGAGCAATAACCATATCACATTGCTGTGAGACACTACTTAGTGTGAATTTATAGGTCAACTAGATCCAGCTGGTTGTTTTAACATGTTTTTCTTTATGACATTCTAGCAAACAATGCACTTGTTAAAAAATTAATTAATGCTGGAGCAGACAAACAAACCAACAAAAGAGGCACTTAGAGGCACTGTTCATAGGAGTTAGAGATGGAAGAGCTCCATTAGGTCATCTGCCTATTCCCCTAATAGTATGAGGCTGTTTTCTTCAATCAGAAGGGAGGAGTCAGTAAACTGAGCAAGAGGGTAAGGACAGATGAAATGGCACTGGGGAGTGACAGAGCAAGAGGGTCACAGCAAGGAAAATAAACAAGAATAGTGTGAGCAGTGGGCTTAGAAATCAAGGTTAGAGCATGTTGCATTTGGAGGTCATTTGCGAAGAGGATTTCTTTAGCGTACTCACCTGTTTCTGTAAAGAAAATAGAAAGGAGGATTGTATGCTTGTTCAGGAAATGTGTTAAACCAGAACTAACTACTGAATAAAGGGACACCACACAGAGACGTACAGCTGCTTGATGTCCTGTATTGTATAGGGCTGGTCATAGGTTGTCAATACTTTTCAGTTGGAAGGATCACACTTTACACTCTGTGTTGTAGGAGTGTAATTCTCAGCTCATGTTGTAAATTTTCTGAAATACCTGGTAAAATAATTTTATCCTGAAGCTGAATAGATCCATAGTCAGGTTCTCTTTAGAGTTAGTTACAACAAATGAATCTATTTACTACTTCTGGTGAACTCTTTTCTTCCCTTTAGCCTTCTTGATGATCCAATTTGTCAAGCACATGTTCTTTTTGGATTTCACAAGTAGGTATCCTTCATTTTTCCCACCATTGCTGCCTTTCAGGTGAACTGAACTGATACATCCTTTCTCGTGCAACAGGCTAGGCATTACTGAAATCATTCAAATATTAATTTAAGCACCGAGTCAAAAAAATGGCTTTATTTCCTAGAGAGGTTTCTCACCTGATTGCTGGTTGCAATGACTTTATTTTGGCAACACTGTTCTGCATTTATTTAATCTCATTAAATCAACTTGGTCTGCTTGGTTGTGATATAGCTATAAATGTTAACTAAATATGAACCTTGGATAGACTAGCTGGATATTTCCATTTTTTTATGTTCTCTGTTTTAAGGTTTTACTAACCAATAAGTTGTGCTCATACAAGCTGATCTGTCTCTTATTTAAACATAATAAAAACAGTAATACTGGTTTTAAAAGGACCATATTTCAATTTTACTCAAACTCCTTAAATAGCTCTAAGCTAAACCAAATAAACTGCTTAACCAAGAAGATATATGCCTGCACAGACTTTTGGACTAATTTAATGACAATCTTTTTAAATCCAACATTACTTTCTGCAGTACAGCTTTTTTAGATAAAGAAACTCTTCTACATTCTAAACCCTGATGCTTTCACTCTGATACAAAATTATCATTCAATAATGTGGAAGATTTCTTCTGCTATGCTAGTTGCCTTGTGTTTTTCTTTATGGTATACTCTTACTATATTTCCTCACTGTTTAATCAACATTAGTGCCAGCTCAAGGTTGAGCAAGCACCACAGTAAGGTGATAATGTCCAGCTGACAAGACATCAGGGCAGATATATATTAAGTAAGAGTAGTGTTAAAGAAATGTATTGGAAGTGCAGAAATCAACTCAAATGAGAATTCTTGGTGAACTAATTACAAAGCTAAGCACCAAAACTGCACATGCCAAATTTTCCTTTCTTTTTCATTTTTTCCCTTTTTTTTTTTTTTTTTTCCTCCAGTGCTGATCTGTGCATATGTTGAGGTTTATCATTGGAGCTGCTCTGGGATTTGTGCTGTACATGTTCTTTGAATTAATTATTGATGACTGGCAGGCCAATGCACGGAGAGTGCTCCAACCTAACAAACAAAGATAACTCAAAGATCTCCATTTGGTTTAATGAGTGATTAGAGTGGTTAAGAATACAATTTAAGAATTAGTCTCCTTCCTCCTTATGTCTTTATTTTGAAAAGAGTAGATTTAAAAGAAGTTATGTGGATAAAGTGTGCCGTGCTATCATGTAAATGACCCAGCCCAATGAACGTGCTTGGTGACACTTGCATGGTAAAACATGTGCCTCTATGTTCGTGTTCACATACATACAATGTAATGACAGTATTTAAATATTCTTGTATCCTACAACTATTCCCATGACAGCTGAGGTAAACATGCCTGGCTGTTAGATTCTATAAATGAGCTTCCCGAGCTCTCAAAGTCTTTCGTAAATGTCATTAAGTAAATATCTTTTTAGTTGATATTAAAAATAGTATTATATGATTTGGCCCTACAGCAATATTCAGAATTTCTCTCTCAGTCTCTCTCAATCCGACAGTCTGATTTTTTTCTTTAAAGCTATGAACATCATTAGTGTTTTTTTTTTTCCTACAAATTCATCTTTTATGTGGAGTGACTGCCAAATTGTATTAACATTTCCTAGGGGAAGATGGAAACTGTTTGAAAGTCATGGAAATGTTTTATATGACAGTAGCAATACACAGAATGTGTGGCATTTGTGAGTGCTGGGCTCTAATTTATACCTGCAGCTGAAAGGCAACTCTCTTTCCTATGGCTTTGAATACTGAAGTACCTGTCATCACACATCTGATTTTGCTCACCTATGGGCATTACCATAGTATAAGTTATGTATTGAATTATTGATCTGCTAGATTTCTGTAAATTGGAGCATGAAATGCTTCTTAGACACTTAGTGGCCAGAAGCAAGCATGGGAAAAAGCAGTAAGACACAGTTTTAGGTTGGAGAAATGTCTCAGAAAGGACTTTCTTCATTGAAAACTGTTTTTCATGTGACTTCTGACTGAAAGTCCCACTTCATCTTTGCTGTGGCCTGATGGCAGCTACAAGACTGTACCCAAGTCTTGGGTTTAAGTTTCTCTGCAAGGCAGGAGATGGGGCTGCCTCAGTAGAATGAACTATATACAACCATAGCTGTCTATCTGTGGCTTATTTGCTTCTTTAGGTTCCCATCGACCATGAATAGGCAATGCCTGCTAACAAAGCACTGTCTGCAGTTCTTTCATGGGCACAAAACTGGGTTTTCAGATGTTCCCTGACACTGGTAGTACTCTAACCAGGGCACTGGTGCTGTTGATGAAATTCTCACTCAGAGTGGAGACATCAGAGCTGTCTGTGGGGTGACTTGGATAAACATGCACTCATCAAACCAAAAAGATGACTAAAGATTCTGTGAAACTGCAGATCTTGAGTTGTTTTAAAAAACAGCCGGTATGGTTTCCTAGCTGAAAGTGTGAGCTCTAGAGAAATTATTTGCAATTTATTTCTTTACTCCTACTTCCCACAAGAGGAAGTTTTCTGTTTTCCCAGTGGTGAGAAGAGTTATTAAGCAAAAGGAAAATTAAGTGAGCACAGAACTGATTAAAGAATTAGTTTTGTTTGAAAAGGGGTGACAAAGTACATGCATATAAGGAGAACACTCTCATATTTTGAGAAGAAAAAGGTGACTTTTAAAAAAAATTAATGTCATACACTATAGGTTAAAGCACAGTTTGCAGCTTAAGTTTACAGTGATGAAGCTTTTGATAATCTTCATTTCCTATTTCATAACTGATGATGAACCTATGGGATAATGGGGTGGCTAAAACCTAAGAACAGCAGTTTGACAAAGGATGTGGAAGAATTGCAGTTTATAGAACAGATAATCCCAAACAAGAACTAGTGTCACCACTGGGTCTCAAAAGCCATCTGGTGTAAAGGCATAAGAAAAACTAAAGCAGATGTATGTAGTCTAGGAAGTCTACAGCATTTGGGGATGAGATAGCTCTATTTTCATAGCAGAAGGTCCTTTCAGCTGAAAGATGAGTGATCTGACTGCATAGAAGAGGTAGGTTTTCTGTTTTGAAGAAGCTGTGACATGCAGGAAGATACCCTAAAAGAGGAGCATAGCTAGAGGCATGGCAAAATGGTAATAGTGAAGTCGATTGGGTGCTCTTGCTTTGGCTACAAGGTCTCAAGCCCATAACAAAAGAGCAGTCAGAGGAAGTGTACCGAAGACAGCAGGGAAACCCAAGAGGCATTGATTGGAGCATCCTGATGCTAAAAGAGGTTGAAAATACATATGTCTAATGCAGTCTAAGGACCAAATGCAGGAGTTGAATGTTTGGGTTTGAGAAAGCTCTAGCAGAAGTACAGGCAACAACCATTAAGTGTAAAATTTTTAAAAGTGCCAGTAAGTGTTACACACAGATGGTCCTTCACACATTGGGAGGAGATTAAGCCCCCTAAGGCTTATCTCTTCTTTTTATAAAAGTTAGATTGGAAGTACTAATGTGAGGGAGCACCATTATCCAACTGAGTATATTGTGATTATTTTTGTAAATGCTAAAGGATTTGCAAGGATTATTATAGCATTGAGACCTTCTACAAAAGTAAAGAAAATTACTTACTATCAGGTCTTTATTTTAGTATCACTGTTTCTGAGTGATACAGTGACATAAACCCCCCATTTTTTTAAAATAAAATTTAATCTGGTGTAATGCTTTACACTTTTTCCTCATATAGGCTTTACAGTAATGATAAAATCAATGTACATTTTCAATATTTTTGAAGGAAAAGTCTGAAATACTGCCCTATTTCCAATTTAGAAAAAGCAGTGACATATACTGTAAAGAAAATGTTGTTAGCTCTACACCACAACACAGGAAATACTGTCATGCTACTCTCAAAGGGACATTGACCCAGTGGCTCAAATGTATCTTTAGGATAGCACCAGTGTTTTAATGGATGCGGTTTTAAATCCACCATGCTATTAAACACAAAGGGCAAATTTATGCTTGGCATATCTCCCTTGGCAGTGTTGGCACTAAACCAGGGATTAATTTTCCCTGTTGCATTTAACATGTTTCAGATTTAAAAGCCATGAAGCCATTAAAATATGACTCCATGAATTAGAAAGTAATTGTGGTATGTCTTTCGAGTGCTGAGGGATTAACTCAATTTAATCTCAGTGCGGTTAACAAAGACAGTTAGCATCTTGCTTTAAATATGAATTAAATCTGTAAAGTGTAATGACTTCATGGAGAGCAGGACTGGCCCCATGGCCCATGTCCAAAAAATGGGCTGTTGACTTCACTGAGTTCAGTGGGAACCTTGAACTGAAGGGTAACACAATCGAGCCCCTATGGTGCTCCACACTTGAAATTCACATACAAGTTTTGTATCTTTTTAAGGATCGTGAAAGAGAATATTAAACCGTATTCAACTTCTGTCCTCTCTGTGTTGTAGCCAACACTTGCTTTAGGGCAATTTCATAAAGCAGAGATGAGAAGAAACTAAAGTGTAATGATTATTTGTCAGTATTTGCTGTCACTAGTAATTATTATTAGAAAATCCAGCTTTGCATACTAGATATTAGACAAAAGCCAGCAATGGATCTGGAGGTGCTTGAGAAATTCTTGCTCCACAGCTGGCAGTTACTATCCTGTTAGCTGGTAACCAGCATGTTCTCCATCCTAATTCAGTGCAGTGCAAAGAAAAATCAGTTGGCTTAATTCATCTGCAGAATACTTAACTATTATAACATGTGGTGTCATGATGACGTTCTGGGATTTTACCATTGAGTTTGGAAGTATTTGAAGAATTACAGGGGAAGCAAGGACCTATTATACAGTGCTTTGTTCAGACTGTCCTTCAGTTTGGGTAACACTTTAGTCCTGCTAGGGTCTGACACTAAATGCCATTGAACACTACCGAAAAGACTTGTCTTTCTGAGGTAAAAAGCTCTAAGCTTTAAGGCAAATAAGATACTTTTAATATGTTTTTAAGGTAAAACTTATTGGTACATTCTAAAGAGATATGTGATTTCTCCCCACAGACCCTCCTTTAGCCTATTGGAAGGAGCCTGTGGCCGTGATTGCATGTTTCACTGTAGGGGGTTAGGAAAAAGAGGAACAGAAGAGTTAAAGCTGATGGGGAGAAAAGGCAGGAGGATGTTACAGCCTCCCTGGGGCATTGAGGGGGAGGGGAGAGGAAGTTAAGATCTGCTGCGGCTGCCAGTTTGCTTTTTCTTTTACTGGTAGCAAGCTAGCTATCTGTTAAAGGCTCAATGAAAGTACCGCTTCTCCCCCCCACCATCCCACACCCCCGCGTCTACCATATCCCCAAGATCTGCAAAAAGGGGACCCCCCACCACCACCACCATATTTACCTTGTATGTGTCATGCTTCACGACCTGTGAGCCATGTGGCCCCAGTCCTGACCCTACCTTTTGGTGGCTGCTGCAGGACTGTGGTGGCTGGTGTCTCCCTGGCACTGCCGCCCATCTACACCCACGCCTCCTTGTAGGGAGAGAGACACTGCCTGGTTAAGAGCCTGGGGCAGGGATCTCACGGGCTGACCACAAAGGGTTTCCTGTGCACCTCTCTCCTTCAGAGGATTATACCTTTGACCTGGGGCTTTCCCTCCTGGGCCAGGGTTTCCCACACGAGGTACCGCAAGACAGGGGTGGCAGAGTGAGAGGCAGCCACCAAGTGGTGAGCAGCCAGTGCAAACTCCTCCTGGGGCTTTTCCCTTGTAGAGTTGAAAGCCGCTTGCCTGTCAGTCTCTTTCCTTCACTCCCTTAGACAGTCCTTCTGACCAGCCTGACTGTTTCCCCTTGCCCATCCCTGGCCTCATCTCAGCAGCTACCCATCCCTTCTGTTGTCCCCTCCATCTTGCCCATTGTGCTTCCCTCAAGCAATCCTCCTAGCTGTCTCCTTCATGACCCATCTCCTAGACAGTCTTGCCCCTGGCACATTCCTCCTCCTCCTCCCAAACCTCTGCCCCTACTTCACCTTTCCAGCTCTTTCTTAAAAGCTGCTCAGAAACAAGAAATGCTATCAGGATTGTATTTGTCTCCTTTTCCCCATGCTGTTGGGTGTAATATGCATTTACAGGGCACTGGCAAGGAAGGTCTAGCTAGTGCAGGAGAGTCCACAAAGATGCTAGCCTGATGCTCTGGAAACTGGGGATCTTGCTTTTAGGTAGATGGCTTGCAGCTGTCTATGTTATCCCTCTGTTGCTGAACAACAGTCTGCCTAAAACTATCACTCTTTTTCTTTCAGTTCCTTTCTAGCATGGTCAGTGGCAAACCCCCTAAGTTCAACATAGTAGATAATTCAAAATATTCTGAATATATGTTTACATAGTTGGGCATTTAATGAAGAGTTTAACAAAACCAATTCTTTCCCTTTTTCTTCCATTCTTCCTAGACAGGCTTGCCTGAGAAAAGGCAAAACCAAATCTATTAGGTCAATGCTTTAGTAGAGAAACTGGGATATGATGGAATTGTGTAAAAATACGATTTATTTATTCAGTTTTGATTGACAGGATTGTGATGTTGTCCATATCCTTCTGCACTTCAAAGCTATAATCAAATCTAAGATGTTGTCTCTCCTATAAGGCCCTGAAATACAATTGCACAAAATAATACAACTGAAGTAAAACTAAAAACCTAGAAGGTGGAAATTTGTGCTAAGAAACTACCAAAAGTTCTTGCTAATATATTTGCCAATGATGAAGTCTGAGTGATCATTCGATACAATCTGTCCCTAAAAAGAATTAACAGAATGTGCATCAACATTTCTGCAGTGGGCATTGAATTTGATTTCCTCTATTTCTTCTAGGGCTGCCAGAATGAGTGCATGGATGGAGGATGTTCTGGAGAAACAGCAAAGGATATGGCTGAGTCTTTCAAGGTGTGTTGTTTGTTAAAAGATGAGTGTCTGAAGCATTTCAGTAGATGGTGACAGACAGCATCTGTAACATGGTAGTGATTCTTGTGCAGGCATTCATAACAACTGACACGCTTGAATGTCATAATTCTGTAAATAACTCCATAAATAATTCTGTAAGTTGCATTTGCTGAAAATGTTCTCAATGTAGAAATTAAGCATGTTACAAGAGGTTTATTTTATGATAGTTTCGAGTACTAGCTGAAAGCTTAATAGTCATTAAGCAAAAATTAAAATCGTAGAGGTGATTTTATTCTTAGCTCTTATCCACTTCAAAAGCAATAGAAATAAAGATTGATTCTCCCCATTGGATTTTTTTTCCAAACAAAGTCTATATAACACTCTACTATTTGTTAATATTTGGCATTATGAGTGGTGTTCAAAAGTAGGTTTTTTCATCTGATCTCAAAGTTGGAGAGCTAAGGGTCTCGGGAGGACTCCAAAGCACACCACAGCTCTGGCACATTATCAACACTCAAACAAGCAAACAGGGCTATGATAATAAGGAATGCTGAGCAGCTGCCAGGAGCTGACATGGAATTGAATCCCTTTATTTTAATCTTATGCTTAGAACTGAGCTCAGTTAAGATGTCACTCTTCTCCTCTGCTGCCTTTCTGGATGCAGTGTTAGTAACTAAGATCGCATTTTAAATTCTGTATGGACAAGGATGTCAACTTTTAATTTTCTCTTGGAAATGTAAAGCCCATCAGCGTGTGCTCCTTTGAATTCTACTTTCTGTCCTCATTCCCTTTTTTTCTGTCTCTCTTATATACTTTTGTCATACATCTGTAGTTCTTTCTCCTCCTCTTTTTCCTGGCTTTGCAGTCTTTAAAAAGCCTCATCTATATTTTGCAGATGTTTAAAAATAGTACCCAGAAAAAGGTGACCTCACTTGGGCTTTTCCAGCAGTTCTCTTCCTGTTATTGCCGACTATTGTCGGCAGTACATGAGATGAAATTATAATTGTATGTTTTGTAACTGTCATGTTCTTCCTGATTTTTTGGGCAGTGTCACTGCTATGCAGTTTTCTGAAGTCTGCTTAAGTTGTTATTTCCCCTTTTGTTGCCAGGCTTTAACCAGATATGGAAAATAAATACTGCAGAAAATGTGTTGGACTCCTTCATAAGATTTATTCTGATGTCGATCCCATTGAAAAGGGCAAAGAATTCTTGAGAGTCCATCACTACAGAATTTCACCATGTAGTAACATGCCATTTTTCTTTTTCCTCATTCTCAGCCCTTCCCAATTCTTCTCTTCCTCATTTCTTTGTATTGTGCCTCTCTGACAATTCTGCCCGAGAAGGAAGATTTAGGATAACTTTTCATCCAGAAGGTCTCATTTGGAAAATCAGGCAAGCAGCCAGTTTGAAACCCCAAGAACTCACAAGTATGGAGTGCAGAGTTGGTTTTGAATTCACCTTTAATAAATAGACAAGATAGATCTCAACAGGTTCATTCAGTAGAGTGTGCTAGTGTATTTAAAATCAAAAATTGCTATACAGAGGGGAGATTCTCGTGTAACTACACTGTACTGCTTCCTTCCGCTCATTGGCATAGTCCAGAGCAAAGATAGTCAGAGTGGCAACTAACTGATAATGTTTGGGTCGTAGGTGAACAGGTCATAAACTAAAGCAAACTTAAGGTAGATTTAATTATACCAGCAGTCAAGCAGGTGCCTTACCAAAGCCCCAAATATTGGGTGGCACAAACTTGGATTTAATCCAGTTTTCTTTCCATCAGTATTTGTATGTCAGCCAGAACTACAAATCATTGTAGTGGAGGGTCTGTGTGAAAGGAAAAATATATTAGCAGGTGGGACAGATGGTCATAAAGGGAATAACACCAGAAAAAACAGCTGGCTCAGGCTGAAGTCTAATTTAAGTCCATTCCTACCTTATGGCTCTGTTCTGAAGGTTAGCTGCAGTCACCAGAAAGGGGTACAGTCTTTTAGAAAATATCATACTGTGGAGTGTGTGCATGAAAGTTATGGTGGGAGTACAGGTCCTGATCGTAGTGTCATGCATTATAATAATTATTTACAGTCTCTTTAACATCATTGTCAAATTAAAAAGAAAAACTTTATAAATGAAGGAAAAAACACCACCAGTCAATGACAAATAAAATAGCCTGGATTCATTCTAGGAAACTTCACAAACATTTCTGTGGAAGACAGTTACAGTTACAATTTCAGAAACTATAGCTTATAGTATTTCAAAGGAATCAAGTTGAGCCATGGGGCTGACTGTGGTGAGGAAAGCTGCAGTTTTGTGCCAGTAACCTAAGTAATCCAAGATTGTGGGAATGTAGACAACAGAGTATGGTTTTGTTTTATGCTTACATAAAACATATTGTTTAAAATGGGTGATGTTCAGCGTTTGAATGCCAGATTAACTCTCTCAAAACATTTCTTTTTAGAATGCAGTGCTGTGCTTTTTAGGTGGGGTGAGCTTCACTGAATTTTACTGAAATTTCTGCCTGACTTGGACAGGTGGTCTCAGAGATTCCATATACACTGTGAGGGAAAGCATGAATGCTACCTATAGCTTCCAGCAAGCAGTGAGCCCCTCTGCTAGCTGCTCGCTCTTTCCAATTCTCATGGGCTTCTCTTAGCTCAATAGGTCAGAATTGACTTTTCATTCATTTTAACTGCTACTGAACTACCTTTGACTCACTTGTGCAGTTAAAAATCTCATCCTGACAGGTCTGTGATTTACAAGGTACTTAATGTATTGCATTTAGAGTTGACACATAACCAGTAATCTTGGAACAGATAAGAAACATCGAAGGAAATAGTGATTATGCTAGAATTTCCTGTATTGTAGAAAATGTCAGATCTTCAGGATTTATCTACCCAGCTCTTTCCATTAGAGTGAAATCTTCCTCTCCCGAACTGTTTTATACACAGGTTTATGTATTTATTTATCTAAATAAGTGGCTGTGGTTTGTGACCATAACCTACAAAGTTATACTTTCAAGTTCTTGCCTATTGTCAGCATTGAATCTCAGGAGAGGAGTATGAAACCAGTAATGGAAAGTACAGGCAACCTCTGTGCCACTGGATGTAATTTGAAATCTTGAACCAAGAAATGCACATAGCTAGTTTTGCTCTTATGCATGTATTTTCTGCGCTCTGTAATGCCATGAAATAGCACACAGTATGTCTAAGGCACTTAATATTTATGGTGGTAATTTCTTTAATGAATTTGTTCTGCTTATTGTACTGTCACAAGTCAGAATAAATGTTGTTTGGATAATGCTACAGTCTATTTCCATATGTAACTCTAATTTGTTTTCTTTTGACGTGTGTATTAGCTCTGACTTTGAATTCGTAATACTTGGCCTTAAGAAACTAAAGGCATCTATGATTGCCTTTTCTTTCCTTCACGTTATCAATCCATATCCAGAAAGATTATTTTAGTTTTTATGTAACCTTTTGTCATGGAATACATTTCTTTTTGAGAAACTGATAGATGGAACAGTTTAAGAAGGCATTACCTACTCTCCTATTATTTGTCTCTGTGCTTTAATGATCTGAAACTATGTAGAATTAATTTAATTGTGCAAAGTTTAGTTCTTTTGTTTTAATATTTAACAGCCTATTTAGTGTGTGTACCAAAATGGTGCTGACCTTCTAGGGAATACTGGCTAGCCTGCTATGCCAAAGCAGAATAAAGTACCTGTAGTTTACAGGTGGATTCGGACTAACTTGCTCATATGAAGACTTGCAGTAGTGGAATGAAAAATGTTTAAGTGAAGCTTCTGTATTTGAATGGCTCTTCATGTTACTCTAAATAAACTGTGTGTGTGTGTGCGCGCGTGACTCTGAGACAGTGGGATGTGAGCCTGTGGCAGACTGGAAGCTATCTAGGCAGGTTAGAGCAGTGCTGTGCTCAAACTAGTCCCTGTTGAGATCTTGGACTTGCTAGATTGAATACTGTGCTATGTTTGCACAGCTCCCAGTTTGAAACTAGTTCGCGTCTGGTTGTATGAGATGCTGGATATGGTGAATTTTCTCTAATGATGTATGTCTTAGTATTTGATTGCTGCATTGCTATAGTGTTTTACAGCCGAAGCTGTGAACTAGCCGGCACTGTGCTATGTATTGTACAAATTAAAACATAAAGATTATTTCCATGCTATTAGGTATAAAATACAAATAAACAACCAAAATATCTGTTGGTTGTGTTTTTTGGTTTTGCTTTGTTTTGTTTTTTTCTCCACAGAATCTAAATCTGTAGTGCTGTTTACCTCAGGGTGGTGTATAAAGAAACAACATTCATTTCCAAAGCAGATATTTGTGTATGAAATTGAGAGACTGCCAATGAAAGTTTTACAGACATTGATCTTGTTCTTGGAGGTCTCTTCACACAAATGTAGTTGTTCCTTGTAATAGGACCTTAGCTGCATGTTTTAAAATGTGTGGCCTTTGCATGAAATGGCTGTGAACTTGGTTGGCTCTATGCAAAACATACTGTTCTGATTCCAATTCTCTGCCTTGTTTCAAGTTCTTCACAAATAATGCAGTAGCATTGAAGACAAAGAACAGCCCTATTTCTTAGCCTGGGAACATTAAAATTATAAATAAGATGGTATTACAGGAGTAATCTCTGCAGTTAAGATGTAGGTTAGATGTTATTACAGCATGAAGCATTTCTTGTTACATAGTATATGTTAGAAAGAGTTGGGAAAACTTTTTTTTTTCTGTGGAAAAAGATATGCCTATTTTCAAAACAGTCTTTCATAGGAAAACCTGACTAATTACCTGACTATTTTATTTTCTTTGTTTACATCAGTGAAACTACATTATTGTGATTCATTACCATGTTTATATTAATGAAACTCAACTGTGCCTATAATTCATGCTAAATATAGCGGGATATAGGATTCCTTACTCTGGGAATTGGGAGAGGAACCAATCTATTTTCAGATATTAGACCATTTTAAGTGTTACTTTAGAAAACTATTTTATATATGAAAAGGTTGCTGACAAAAGATAAAGAAGAAAATTGTTTCTTTAAATTTTCTTCCTTCTTCTTCAGTGCAAAAAGTAAAAAAGTGTACAGTACAGAACAGTCTAATTTTTTGAAACATCTTTTTAAGATCTGAACTCACCAACTGTATCGCAATGGGACAACACTAGAGTGTCACGGTAAAAGTTCCACTCCTTGAAGAGTTTAGGGAGCACATAGCACTTCTCTTGTATTTTTGTTTTATATGAGCAGTAGGTAAAGTTTCTGACATGCTCAGAGCATATGGATCAAGGAAACACTGAAATGTTTTTGGAATGAGGACTTAGGTGTAGTATAGTTACAACAAGGCAAACAAATACAAAGCAGTTTACATGGTTTATGTATTTTTACATCTCTTACTCTCCAGCTTGTTCCCAATTTGTCATTTTCTACAGATATCAATAAATTATTTGCCTGCTAAAGCATATAGGCACTCAGGCTTTTTGCCATGTTGCAGCAGTTGATTCTTCTGTAGTTTTGGGGTTGGAGGGGGACTAGGAAATTGTAATGCATTTTCATTTAAAATTCTATATTATACTCCATTTTAAATTTTGATCCTTTATGTTTATATTATGGGGAAAAAATTATTACAGAAATTTACCAGTATCTTAATTTTGTGATGAGCAGTAGCTCCCCAGAATGAGTATATAGGAAAGCTGCTTTATATAAACTGTCTTGAAGCAGTAAAAGAGGATGAGCAATTGGATATCCATATATATGTATGTGTGTGTATAACATTATACAGTTAGGCATCTGCAAATATTTTGGGTCTTAGAACCATCTAATCTATCCTGCCACTGAAAGTGGGACTCTCATCACCACCAGACCAGGTCAGCTGGAGCTTTGTCTGTTGAAAGCAATACTGTGCTACAATCTTTAAGAAAATATTTGGTTTTGGTTTTTTCTGATGCCCAGTCTATAACTCCTAAGCTAAAAATATGTTAGTTACCATTTGGTAGGTTATCTCCATATAATTTGCATGGAAGTACATAGCTGTAGCCACTATTAGATCAGGACACCAAGTTAGAGGACAATTCTGTTGCTGTCATAACAGTATCTAGCATTTGTGGACTGGGCATTGCTTTAGCAAAGGTGATTCTGACTTTATTTTGATTTCAGATGAATCTATTCACTCTAGCTTTTCATCAGTGGCAATAAAATATTTGCCTTTTTATTATGTGTTGATCAAAAAAGGTCAGCAAGTAATAATATTATTAGATTGCAGTGCTTTTATATCACTTGATTGTGCCTCCCAGCAGGGTATGTATATGCTGCAGAATCACTTCAGGTGATTTACAATCAAATCCATTTCCTCGTCTTCACCTGCCCAGGGGGAAACCAGCTACAGCACAGAGAAGATAGACTGCTGAATGCTTTCTGTGGTATTCAGCATCCACACAGGCATTGCACAAACTCTTCTGAGTATTATTAATAATAGCTGAGCAAGACTGACTTAGGTATCTGCTGCTTTCATTCCAGTTATTAGGAAAGTGAGGGTATAGGTCACAGTAATGATCAGCACACAGTGTGCTTACAGCTGAGTGTCCTGTGTTGACAAAAGAGAGAAGAAATAAAGCCTAATATGTGTTAATTAATGTTTCAGTGTTGGTTGCTAGGAGAAAGTGGCTTTCCTGGAAGAGACCATGCAAGTTGCATGCACAAAGTGGTGGGTACAGTACTGCAGCTTAGTATTGCTGATGGCTCTACTTGGCACATCAATATTTCTAATCAAGCTTGTTATCACAGAGTAGCAGCAGTAGTGTCACTGCTTTAGGATCATAGTAGCCAATGGTACTGAGCAACAATGAGTTCTTAGTGCTGTGAAAATAATTCACCACAATTCTTTCATGATGAACCAAGGGATGGTTTCCCAACAGTCTTCAAGTAGGTTTCTTCTGCCATCAGGAACCCATTTATAACCTGGCATTTGAGATCTGTGACAGCTCTCTTCAGTTTTAGCTCGGTGGAAAGTTGTTCTGTGTTTCTCTTCAGGTGGATAATGTCCTCCAAATAGTTGAAGGCTTTCAGCAAATAGGTTTTCTAAGCTGTAATAGAGAAACTGATTGTTCCATTATCTGAAGTTGTAGGGTTTGCAAACAAAGCTAATTGTCTTCAGCAAATAACAGGAGCTTTTAGCCAAGATAAAAGGAAGATGCCAGAAAAACAACTGGGGGCAGTTTGGCTTAGTTGATTTATAACACAAAGAAAGTGATGCTTTATCATCTTTTTAACTAGGAGCTTAAGATAGAATTGGTGTATGTAAAAGCACAGAAATTGTACCAGAATCTTGGAAATTCCACTTGGCTTATATAATTTTCTGGATATATTTTTCCCCAAGGTGAAGAATTGCTTTTAAAATGCAGTGCTTTAGCACCAGCCAGTGATTCCCAAAGGAAACTATCTGACTTCAAAAGTTGTACAATTCATAGTGTCCATGCCCGTTTCCAAAAAATTCTTAATTGTCATTGTGGTATGAATTATATTAAATATTTTCTTTGCTAAACACACCTGAATAGGAACGACAATTTAGGAAGAGAATTTATTCTTCCCCCTCCCCCCCATAGGATTCTGTTGGCCTTTCTGCATGCTTTTAAAATTATCTCTATATCCTAACCCTCATGAACTAACAGCTTAGAGAGCTGTAAGAGTTTTATCTTAATCCCGTATTTAGTTCCTGTTTCTAAGAAAGTACTGAATGGAATGAAACAAGAAATTGTGGCAGTTTCAGTGGCAGTTCAAACATTGAAATTCATGGCAAATTGTAACTTTATCTTCTACCACTGTGAGAGAGACACAGGATAAGAGGAAAAAGGCAGGTGTGGTTAACTGAATGTTTGAAATTATTCCTGTGACCTCTCTGTAAGAGACTGTAGCATGAAAGCACTTTATATTCCCAGAAGTTTTTGAAATTCCATATGAAATGATAAATTCTAAATCCCTTCTTTCCATGAATCCACTTCCCTGCATGTCTGGAAGCTTATTAAAATCAGGGTAAGAAGATTTAATTGCAACTGCTCAGGATTTGGACATGTGAGATTATGATTCTGTTCTTGGCTATTCCACATGACATGTTTGTGAGTGGCCAGGCTACTTAGGCAAAATATTTCCAACTCGTTTGTCTGAAATTTAGATTTACAATTCATTTCTTCCTTCAATATGGCTACTTTTTTTAGAAAGTCTTAGATGCAAATACCTCATTTTTTGTTTCCCTTTCTCCATTTGAAATACAGACTGTTTTCTGAACCAGGAGACAGTAGTGTCATAAATCTTTGTGGAATAAATTTTTAAGTTTTGTTTTTATGCAACATTATTTGGACATCTAAAACACTGCACTGCTGTACAAAATTGTGGCATCGGTGAAATGTCACAGAACTCTCTATTCCAGTTTTGTGTCATAGGCCAGTGTCAGCCCTCAGCTTGTGTTAGACTCAAACCTTCTCCCAGGCAAACTCTTTCTAAAATTGGAACGTTGTGTTTATGCTACAATGCAGAAATACAGTGGTTGTGAGGCAAGGAGCAGCACAGCATCAGGAATTGCATTAACTAAACTGTCAGATCTTTTGAGAAGAAGCAGTATATACTAATAGTTAATAATACGAGTAGGGTAATTAGTTAATGTGTTCCATTAGTGAAGAATGGTCCTAGTTTTGTGTTTATGGTTGAGTATCAATCTATGAGAGGACTTTCTGTACAAGGAATTGGGCTATTACAGAATTGCAGAATTTCCCTATATGGGATTGCTTCTTTTTGATCAAAAGCTCGGGTATACCTGCACCACAGACATGAAGTGCAGTTGCATGGCCTAAGAGGGTTTTTATATAGCTAACTTGACCAGCAGTACCAGTGAGCTACAGCAGTGTGGTTTTCAGTCCAGTGCAGTGACTGCATTAAAGCTGCTCATACTTCCTCCCTGTTCATACTTCCTGAGCACCCCACTTAGTTAACTGAAATAGCTTTTAGCAAACACAAGAAGGACATGGACCTGTTGGAGCAGGTCAAGAGGAGGGCCATGGAGATGATCACAGGGCTGGAACACCTCTCCTACAAGGACAGACTGAGAAAATTGGGCTTCTTCAACCCAGAGAGGAGAAGACTGTAGGGAGACCTTATTGCAGCCCACCAATATCTGAAGGGGGTCTACAAGAAAGCTGGGGAGGGGCTTTTTACGAAGGCCTGTAATGATAGGACAAGAGGTAATGGGCTCAAACTGGAAGAGAGTAGATTTAGATTGGAAATTAGGAGGAATTTCTTCACTCTAAGGGTGGTGAGACCCTGGAAGAGGTTGCCCAGGGGGGTTGTAAGTGCTCCATCACTGGGTGTGTTCAAGGCCAGGTTGGATGGGGCCTTGAGCAACCTGGTCTAGTGGGAGGTGTCCCTGCCGTGGCAGTGGGGTTGGAACTATATGATATTTGAGGTCTCTTTCAACCCAAATCAGTCTATGAAACAAATAATTTACTGGACCAAAATGCAATAATATGTTCAGTTTCTGTTTAATAGTCTTATCAGCACCTTGGTGGTTTATATGGTTTATATTTTAAAGAAGTAGTCATATTTAAAATGTTTTATGTAATTTTTTTGCTAGATGAGATATTAGATGACTGCTTTTCATAGATCTGCAAATACCATTAACTGGAGTAGAGGAGATAGACTCCATTAAAATCAAATTCCTTAAAATTTCCTCACTATCAGGTAGAAGGTTTCCTTAGGAATTGTAGGAACCCAAATCATTCATTTTTCTTAACTTTAAAAATATATATCCTCTGAAATTTGTGTCGGTGAAGAACAGACTAATGAGTAAGAGACAAAAATAAAACGGCCCCAAAATATTACTAGTCCATTTAATTTTCCTGAAGCAGTAAAAATGAGTGAGGCTATTCAAGTATTTTAGTGTCCTTTGTAATCCAAATTCCTACAAAGCTGGAGGAAGGGATCTTGATTAGTTTAAATGAGCTTTGGATAAAATCAGTGGGAGTTGGTGCAGGGCAACATGTGGAAAAAAATCTTAAAATTTAGTTAGTGCCATTGTAGTCAATGATATTATGCATTATCCATGTGCTTGAGTGGTTTTTTTCAGGGCAAGGCTAGTTTCTTCAATGTTTTCTTTACACTATAGCTGGACTGTAGACTTCCAACATCTTTATTTCCTTTCTGGTACATCTTGGAAGTTTCAGAGAGCATTTTCAGCAGTGCTGCTACCCTAGGTGCCCTTTACATTCTCTAAGGAGAAAAGTTTATGTCAGTTCCAACCACTTATCTGTTGTCTTGTCAGAGCAGGTTTACTTCCTTGCCTACTGCTCCAAATCGAACATTCCTGCGTTAGAGCTGGAACATCCATTAGGTCAGGGGAAAGGTTAAAGGAGCCAACAGTATGTTGTGCCCCTCTTCTTTTCTTCCCATTGCTTGCAGAGTTTAGCAGAAACTCATTCTTTGGTTTGACAAATATTTGATAAATATCTATTACAAATAGTTTAGGTTAGATGCCTTGCAGAGGATGGATTAGACAAAGTCCTTTGAGCCATGTTTTCTGTTGTTTCCATGATTGACTCACAACCGATTCAGATCCTTGACACCCTTGTGATTTCTCATTTGTTCTGTGGCTTATTACCCAGGGTATAGTCAACCTGATGCAAGGATTCCAGGCTCCTGTCCGATTACATGTACTGAGATATTTTTGGATGAAGTGTCAGGGAAGCTTTATGTTGAAAGATTTTTGGTTATTCTCCCTGGGGTTGCAGAAGACATCTTGTTGTATTTTGTTTCTCTTTTTTTTTTTTTAATAGTAGGAAAATTAGGACTATTTTCTTGCTCAGATCTTCTTATATCTTGGTACAATTTCCATTCTCAAGCCTTAGGCTCTGCTGTAAATTTAAAATAACAATAATAGTGAAGGGATTACAGGATAGCTTATGGTAACATTGTTTCTTATACTTACAAGCTAGTAATAGATTTCTAAGAATTTATTTAACTCTGTCTTATTCTGTTTTGAGTTGCTAGAACTTTACTGTTCTTACTGTTTCTAATAGAGGCTTCATTATTGTGATCGCAGCCATATAGGGCTTAGCCCTCTACGGAAAGCGACAGTCTCTGGCCCAGAAAAATATCAGTCTTTTCCAAAGAAGGTGGGGAAAACAAAGAAAACCACAGACCTTGGTTTACCCAAGGGCTGTTGGACATAAATCTCCTCTTTTTTACTCAAGTAGATACTGTTGTGTCATCTAGTGATTAGTGGATAAAGCTGAGAGGTAGTAAGTCAGACAAATTAAACAAAAAAAACACCTGTTAGAAGAGGTTGCAGTTGGTTTCATTTACTGGAGCAGTATTCAGCATTTCCATTTCTAAGACAGGGTTTATGAACAGGCAGAACAAATGATTGTTTATTTTATCCCAATGAAGGAGAAAAGTACCAGTTGCCCTAACACCACGCACAGTCTCCATAACCTTTTCCTACTTTCTAATTGTATAGCCTAGCACTGCTGCTGTCTGCTCTGATGCCACTGAGGGAGGTGTTGGCATGTCATCTCTGATTCCTCTTAGAGTTTGGCAGCTGTTTGGCACAAGCCTTTTGCATGTGTGCAGTAGTAACTGTTAAGCATGATTCCTGATGTCTGTCTACAGAAGCAGGCCCCTGTGGTGAAGACTCTTCCTAGATCAGGTTCCAAGTCCCTGTGGGCTGCTTGTAGTAGCTGCTCTTCAGGAGCAATTATGTGCAACATAGTAGCCTGAATCCTGCTGTATGAGGCTGCTGGAGTGGAATATCTAATGGATGAGCTTCTCCATCCAGCTAATATCACTGCTCAGGTCAGCAAGGAAATGGGGACAGTTGTCTGCCACCTGCAACTCAATGTCTAGAAAGTGATGGAGCTGGATGAGTTACAGGAAAAAGGTGGTAGCTTGCTCATTGGCTTGCAAGGCCAGTAAAAATCTTGTTTAAGAGGAGACTGAGTTTCAGCTTCCAGAGATGAGTGAACAAGCCATTTTCTTCTGCCTAGTTAATATCTTTAACCTAGTTCCCCACCACAGCTTCTCTTTGGCAGTACAAACCTCTTCTCCTCAGTCTGTCACGCAGGAGGAGCTTCAGATTCAGGAATCTAGGCAAAAGGTGTTGTGGGGCAAAAGTAGATGCTCCTGCAAAAAGAATGGCTTTCTGAGATAGAGGTGTATGTGTTGTGGAGGGCACTGATATAATGATGAGGGTGCCACAGCCATAAGGAGTGAAAGGCAGGAAAACTACATCCTCATCTGTGGGAGCCTTCCTCAAAACCATTCTGTCTATTCCCAGCCTTGTTCTCTCCAACTTCCCCTGGCTACGCTTTGTTACCTTTCCCCTTTGTAATAATTCCATTCTGTAATCTGTCTCCTCAAAATTTGCTCTTCTAGAGCACCCACATTTTGCTGCTCACAAGCACAAGTGCAAAATGATTTACTCAATTTTGCCTACACTTCCGTGTCTGTTATTGCATCAGAAGGCCCTGATGTTTTTTAGGATATGCTTACAAACTCAGCAAAGTAGTACAAAATAATAATTGCAGCCGCTTTGTGATCTTGAATGAATCACCTTGATTAGAAGTCAGGGAGGTTACTTATTTCATCAGAATATATTACAGTCAGTCTAACTGAATAGATGTTAGTGTTTTGAGGATCTCTGTTGAAACTCATTGTTATAGTTAGGTAAGTTGTAAGTTATTTTACAGATGAGACTTCCAGTTCTGGTTTTACTCAAGTGATGGAAATGCTTCACCCAGCACAGTGTTTAGAAAACTTTGAGTATGTCAAATGAGTTAACATCTGTTAGAGCTGCTCAAGCTGCTGCTGCTGGTCTAGTAGTTTCAGTGCAGGGAAAATAACCACAGCCAAGGATTGTTTGGGAAGGCACTGGCAAAACTTCACAGAAAGAGTAGGGCAAAATATGCACTTGCCATCTGCACCTACCCAAGACAGCTCTGTAGGGTAAGGAAGGTGGGAATGTAGCAATGAGAGTAACAGCTCTGGCCAGAGGCTGCTGTCAGCTCCAAATCCACTTAAGGCTATTGCAAAGGCTGGGTAGAATAAGCATTAAACTGACATCTTGGCTAGGGGCACCAGAATGTCTTGCTACAGCTTTGGTTAAAATTGACACTGACCGGCATGTCACTTTTATTTTGACCTAGCTCATAACTGACAAGATCTGTTTTGATCAAATGATGAATTTCAGTTTCAGGAGGTCACAATGTATCTTCTTTTCTTGGGCTGGGTAAAGCTTCACTCTGGAAGAAGTTGTGTTGGAATCAGCAGGCACTTTTCAGATGAGGAGCTGTTAAAAAAAATAAGTCTGGTTGAGACAGTGGCTCTTTGTGTAGTGTTTCTATATAAGCCTTAAAAACCAGCAGTATTGCCCATAGGCTGGGCAATCTGGTTCTTCCTATTTCTAACTGGAATGCCCTGGGTGGGTACCTAGGTGCAGATATCTTGTACGTACTGTACTGCAGCAACAGGGAGAGTTTGCAGGGCTGAAACTATGTCTTTGTCATTTTACTCTAGGTAGCAAGGGCTGAATAGCTGCACTCAATAGACTGTTTGCCACATCTAGTTTTTTCTTTATCTCCCTTTTCCTTTTGGCTTCTGCATTCACCGTTTTCCCTTCCAGTTTAATGGTTTTATTAGGCAGCAGCGTCAGAGGGTGCTCGAGAGCACATTGATAAACAAAGCAAGCAAAACACAAACCTAGTTAAAAATTGCCCTTTGTATTGGCAGTGCCAACAAGTGGAGATCTGGATAGGTGTTAATGCCAACCACTAATGCATCCTCAATGTGCTGCTTTCAGGGCTAGGTGAGTGTTGGCAAAGGAAAGAAATAAATTGCCATTTATAAAGGTCATAGGTGATAGTGTGGCAGCACTGCAATATTTTTAAATGAGTGATATTAAAGTAATAGGTATTGCTACTTAATCAGTACTCCTGGTATCAGTCATTTGGCCTGGTTTTGCTCTCTTTGTGTGGGTTTTTCTGAGTGTTTGGTTTCCCTCTGTGCTGGTGCTGCTTGAACAGCACCACATAATGCTGGGACAGGACTCTGGGGCAAGTTAGGCAAAAAGGGCCTGTGGGCCAGGTGAGATGTAGTGTAGGGGGTCTTATCACTTGGGGACCTAGAAGAGGTTGAGTGCGCTAGCAATACTTTGTGCTGCAGACCACACTGTGGGAAAGAGTACTCTAAGAATGGGTTCTCCAACAATCCCCCTGCATTTCCCTGTATAGAAAAAGAAAGATTGAATGTATTGCAGTGCTTGATAATGTCTTGACATAGAAAGCATTTGGATTCTGAAAGATTCAGGTGATTTTGCACTGATAAATTGCACTACTTGCTGCTTGGTAAAAAGAGGGAGGAAAATACAATAGAATGAACAAGAAGGAAGAACCTTAAGAAAGGATCTTAAAGTAGTGGCCAAAAAAAAATATCTTAAAGACATCTACTGGGAACTTAACAGGATTATAAGGATCATGAAAATTGCCTTTTTTTCCTGTTTAATGATTGTTGCCGTACTGGTCTGTGCAGTTTAGCCTATATTTGAGGTTTTCTGCAGGGTGTTCCTGCTGTTGTTTGAAGGAAGCATTACAGGTCAAGTGTTTGTACCTGATATTGTTGAGTCAGGTGTCTGCAAAATGCCTAAGGAAAGCTGGTTTCCCTAAATGCTGAAGGAGGTGAGAAACAGTAGGTGAGCTCCTTGTTCAGAGTGCACAGCTCCAGGAAGCTCTGTGGTCCAGAGATTATTTGCTTCTTTTCTGGATAAGCATGATAGCTATCTACTTCTCTAAGCTTTCTGCACTCAAGTGACTCAACCTGAAATCCAGTCCAGTGATTTCTGTTTGTGACTGCAGAAAGTCGCCAATTCTTGGTGCTGAGAGCTAAGCAGTGTGGGCTACTGCTCTGTGCTGTAGTCACTGCTGTGTGTCTGCCCATCACGGAGGAGTACCCATTTTATTGCACTTGGCAGGAGCGAGCACTTGGCCTACCTCTTACCTCTAATGAGCCAGCATGAGTGACTCTGTATCTGGGAACCTCTTTGTATTAACCATCAGAGCCTAGCAGTTTTCTTATATTTGATCAGCATAGTTTTATTAAATTATCACTCCCATGACAGATTCTTTCCAAGAATCTCTTGAACAACAGGTCTTCAAGTTTGGAGAAACATCTTTGTTGGCAAAACTGGGTCAAAGAATGCCCAAATGCTCCCAAGCAATCATGTTGCTTCATTTGTGGCTGCAGCTTGCTGCTCCTTCTATGTGTGCTTGTGGGCCTGTAAGAAAAGCCAGGTTAAAATCCTTCCCCATCCTTAAAGTAAAAGCTGTTAACTCCAATGAGCTTAGCAAACTGTTTTATAGTGCTGCCTTTCAACTAGTTTTGTTACCACAAGTGAGAAAGCAGCAAACTGAGGCATAAAAGCAGAAATGAGCACACCGATGGGAATTCTAGGGGATGAGACTCCATATGATAAACCTGGTGCCCAGGCCAGTTCATTGTAAAGACAATTACCTTCATGAAAATGACTTGGGATGAGACAGAAGCCTTGATTTCATGGAGAGCTGCTAATACCACTGACAGTAGGAGTTCTTTAGAAGCTGTTTTTCTGTCCAGACATAAAGCCAAGGATATAACTGCATTCTACATCCTCACTTAAGCCCCATTGATATCCTTCTCCTGCATAAGTGTTTTCCTGAGCTGAGTCTTTCATTGTGGAAAATTGCAAACCTTTGTGGTTTTTTAGTTTGGTCCATGCTCTTCTGCGATACCTTTTTTTCCAAAGTGTATAATAAGAGGTTGTCAAGTAAAATTATTAATTTTTATTTTCAGGATATTATTAATTAGTGCTTTTCCCATTGGAGCATTTATTGTTAGCAGGATAAAGGGTACTATAAAGAGTTAAGAAGAGTAATAGTTGTTTCATCAGATTATATATTAGTTCAATCAGGCTAATGCACCATAATAGCCAGACAAGGCCAATGATTGGAGATAGTTTGAAACAAGCTTTTAGCTATTTATGTGCTCCAGCTCTAAGTTAATTTCACATCTAAGCCATTAAGCAAAAAAAACCCCAAACCAACCAATCAATAAAAAAATAGGCTGCTGTTCATTAAAGACATCTTGAAAATCAAGATGTTTACAGAGATAGGGGTGCATGCATTCTTTTTCAAAAGCTTGGGACTAATTTTTTTCTCATTTTGCAAAATGTGTTCTGAGTCTGAGAAGTCAAAGTTAGTGACATCTCTTGTAGAGCTGCCTTTTTAGTGCATGTGCAAACCACTTGAACAATAATCTGAACTACCTGTGCTCCGGTCTATTCTATACATACCCAGCATGGAGGAGTAAGATTTCACTTGGGGGGCTGTAATAAGGGGCAATGATTTCTGAGTCATGTTAGGAAGGAAAATGGAGCTTTGAATGCAATTCTTTGTTGAATTCTTCCTTGCCTCTGACTAGCAGTTTAAATGCTCAGATGGCATAGAAAGAGGGTGAATCAAGACTCTGCCCACTTTATAGTCCTCTCTAGTTGTTTAGCCTCTATCTGTGTATGGAAGGAGAGTGAAGTGCCAGAGATCCTGCTTTCCTTCTTCCTCTGCTGTTCTTTAGAATGATTCACACCTTATGAGCTACTACAAAGAAAATTAACTCTATCCCAGCCAAAACCAATATATAAAAAACTATACTGCGTTTCTTCAGCTAGTCATGGCTTGTAAGAGAAGGTCTCTACAGTTAATCATGCAGAGAGACATTTAGCTTTCTTTGCTAATGGGATCTTTCTAGGAGAGTATGAACATGAATGAACAAGCTATGTGACCCAAGAAATCTGCTGACTGCTGGCTCTGAATTCTCACATTGGTTTTATGTATTAAAGGAAAATCAGCGTAACATATCTACTTAGTTGTGAGGGGGATTAATTTCTCATGATCAGCTTATATTCTGAGGTGCAGCAATTGGGTATTTCTGGAACTTGTATATATGTGCTAATCTAAACCTCTAAGAAATTTTCATCTGCTAATTTTCTTGAGTTTACAACTTGTACTGCTTCCTCCACTTAACAGTCCTTCAAATTCAAAAATACATTAACTACTGCTGGTATGAGCAGCACTGTGTATATGTGTGCATACACAGTATGAATTACTTCACCAGCTACTTAGAGGTTAGCTACTTTTAACCATTCTGTCATTAAATGTCCCCACAGATAACATGTTCACTGATGCAGAATAATTTTTAAATCAGTCTGACTTCATTATTTTTATATGCTTCATGTTTGTCTTCATGTTCCCTCAGGCTTCAGACTTGATTATCACCCCAGCTACGACTTTCAAAGAAAAACCAGACCCCAGTGGTTTGGTGTTTGGAACTGTGTTTACTGATAATATGCTGACAATTGAATGGTCTTTGGCTTCAGGATGGGAGAAACCTTATATTAAGCCACTTGGGAACCTTTCATTGCATCCAGCCTCCTCATCTCTTCATTATGCTATAGAAGTGAGTACTGAATCGATTTGGAAACCGCTATTTTGTTTCATTAGCTCTCGAAGCCACAACTTTGTAAGACAAGGACTGTTACTGTCTGAAGTTCATTAGTATTGAGTTCCATTTTGTTTTGTTAACTGATGTCCCTCCAGAATAATTCCATTATTTACAACAGGGTTATGTTTATGTTAGTATAACTGAGAAGCAACTCTGGCCTGTGGATTACACCTCATTTAATTTTTTGGCCTAGTGAAGGTGAGTCCCTTCTTGCGTGGTGAAAAATTCATTTGAGAAAGCCTTCTAGTTCATTGCTGATGGATCTGTCTGGTTACTGTCTCTGATGTACCTTAACTATGTAAGACTGTGTGAGATTCCAAGAGTAATTTTAATCTGGGGACTGAACAGGAACTTTGTGAAAGTTATTTTAGCTGTTTTAAAGGTTCATAGCTCGGATTACAGGGCTAGACAGATGCTTGTTTTCTACTCCAAGCAAGTCTGGAGAGCTCCAAACTAGGTCTGATGCATTCAGCATATACAAGCGTATTTAAGCAGAGAATACATGGCAAGGAACTTGGGAAAGTGAAATGTTAAGTCGGAAACCAGCGTGGTTAACAGTTTCCGTGCTTAGCCGCTTACTGCCTAAAGCTGCCTTTTGTGTCTCCAGAGCAGCTTTGGCTATTCTCACATCTGTGTGAGAGCCTCCATGGAGCACATATGCTGCAATGGAAGGTGGGAGTGTCTCCACTGAAGTTAGTGGAGTTTGTTGTGCTTCTTTTATTATTTCTTCTCTTTTTCTTTCCCCTTTTTTTTAAATCCACTAGCATAAGGGAAAGATATCAAGCTTTTCCCTGATTGTTGTCCCTGAGCTCTCCTGCCTTCACTATTTTTTGTTGTTACTGATTGTTCCCCATCTAGTCACCAAGCCTCCAAATGTCCTGTGTAAAATACAACAGGCCTCTGTGACTAAGGCTGCAGCTCTTGACCTGCCCAAGAAGTAAGAAACCACGCTGGAGTCCCAAATCTATATTTCACTCTTAGTAACGTACTGCTTTAATGCTCGGCCTCTGGCCCAGTCTGAGATCATTGCTAATATGAATATGCTCTTATTTTTTTTCCATTTTTTTTTTTTTTTATTCTTTTACCCTTATTGCATCACGTTTCCTCTAGCCAAGAGGACAGACAGAGGAGAATCTGGTGCCAATGCTGTGGCTCAATGAATACACAGTGGGTATAATAAAAATGATGCATTTGGCATTCCCTCCCCTTTCTCCTTGCCCTCCATGATGCAGTGTGATAGTCTGGATCTGCTAACTCCAGATCCAGCTCCTGTGAAGTACAGATATCATATAATATTGTTTGCACACCACTGTAGCAACCAACCGTCAAGCAACTACAGCAGTTGCTTTTATTCAAGTTGAGCATTTCTGGAACACATCAATGTCTCCCTTTTTAATGAGTGAAAGGTTTTACTGAGCTCTGGAAGGTTGAAAGTTTTTCTTTTTGGAGAAAAAGATTTAACAGCTTGAGAAGGCTTTGTGTTTCAGTAATGATGTGATTCTTACTTCTCTCAAACCATTGATCAAATCTTAGTAGTAACATTCCTTCCTCTTCCCTCTCATTAAAAGTTCTGTGAATGTGTTTGGGAGAAGGGTGGGGGGGAAACAACTGTTCTGTGATAAGAAAGTAGCATTACAGAAATGTGGTATTAGTTAGTAACTGGCCCAATAAAAATAATCTTGAAGTGTTAATCATATTGCCAGCTATGCCATCCTTTATTAAAGATAGAATTTTTTTCTTGTAGCTACAATGCCTATTCTAGGAACAGTTTCTTTTTCAAAACTCTGTACAAAGCTTTTAATAAGGTTGACATTGCCATAAGAGTAAGATAAATTTTGAAGGCTCAAAGTTCTAGGTTCTAAGTCTGGTTCTGCTACTTAGTTGGCACGTAGCCTAAGGAAAATTGCCAGGATTCCTGTAACCCAGTTACAACCCAATTAAAATTTGTCGTGTGGAAGGACCTAGCTCTGTCATGGGACTGCACAAAAGCTTTCTAAACACTGCGTCTCACTGATCCAAATGGGAAAATTTTTATAGAATTTAATAGTAATGAAACCTTGAGTATTCTACTAAAATTACTTATGCACAAATACAAGATTCTTTTTTCCAAATAAAAAACCTGCATATGTAGATTTCCAAGCACATGGAATAATTTCCATCTATTTTTTTGTAGGACAGTCAAGAGAAGTCTGAGGAGACTGACATCAGTGTTGCAGTTAAATTCATAGAACTTATACTGAAATCTAATGTACAAAGAAATGCTTTAGAAAATAAATTCTAAAAGTCTAGAAGCATGTGATCCTTTAATACTTAATCTAAATAATACCTAGATATGTATATACTAATGTGAGCTTATATATTATATGTGTTTTCTGTCTATAACTGAAAATTATCAATCTGCAACTGAAAATAACTGGATATTTTGTGGGCATATGTTTTTTGCTGTGGTTAGGAGATGCTGTAGAGCATTCTGCTGAGAGGGCACTGGTGGGATAAGGGTTTCTGGTAAATTGATTGTCAATGGCAGTCATACAAATTCTGCAGTTTGATGGGATAATTATGACTAATATAAGTTTCCTGTAAAGTATAGATAAAACATTTTCATTAATTCTTCCTCTAGTGTAAGGCTGTTGCATCTGTTTCTCATGCCAGCTAAACTCCCTTCCACAGCATGGGGGCGTATGGGGGAAATAAATGACTGTGATTTTTCTACAACTACAGCAAAAACTGCAACAGTGTTCCCTTAATTACCTTATTCTGTGCTTTGGACAGAGCCCTAAAAATTATTAACCTATAAAATAAAATTCTGTACATCTTTTCCGTAAGGGAGAACACTGTTTTGACTCAACCTTAGGTGTCAGTCAGGATGTGAGGGAATAATTACGTTAAACACATGCTACAAGTTTTAATTGCTGTAACCAGATCATGAAAAAAAATATTATCATCAAGTCCCCTGACAGAGAAATATATATCTGAAGCATAGGCAGGTTGTCTTTGCAACATAACCTTCATAATACTACCTCACAGGAGTGTGTTGCAAGCATTAACTAGTTAGCATTTATGCTTTGAATACTGTGAGCAGGAAAGTTAAGTTATTTCTGAAGGGTTATGTTCTGCTTTTGCAAGATCATCATGGGATAACATGTTTCAGTTATTATTTGATTTCTTTTCCCTCCTTTTTGACTTGGTAGCTGTTTGAAGGAATGAAGGCTTACCGAGGAGTGGATGGCAAAATCCGCCTGTTCCGGCCAACCCTCAACATGGACAGGATGGTGCGGTCAGCAAGACGGGCGACTCTGCCAGTATGTAGCTACAGCATCTTGTCCTCCTCAAGTCAAAGCATCTTTTCATTTTCAGAGTCCAAATCTCTGGAACTTTACAGTAGTGTAACATTTACCAAACACTCTAACTCTTCAATAGTTCAGTTAAACTTTGTTTAGAGATCTTATTATTCCATGAACTGTTTAAAATGCATTTTTTCTTTTAAATCACAATGGTGTTTTTCAGTCTTTGTTGTCTCCCTATTGTTTCAGATGCACACAGTCTATTTCTGAGGGTTGAGCTCTGTTCTGCAGGTATTTGCATGCAGACAGCTGATGAAATTGTTTTGTCACTAATGTTTTTTCCTTTTATTCTTTCCACTTTAGTTAAGTCCTTCAGACTCTGAGTGCCTTCATTTTGGGTCATAACTAGTAACTAGTAACTAGTAACACTGCTTTTAGCAGTTTTATATTGGCCAGTGAATTTTCTCCCACGCTTATTAGCTTTGTTACTGTAAGAACTTTGCAGCTTTGTAAAACTGGGAGACTTGATAGGCCCCTTAAAGTTATAACCCAAAGCACTCTTCTGCAAAAGAGGTGGTGCCGTAGCTTGCAGCATGCCAAAGTGAAGGTTTTGGCTGCACAGGGAATTCCCTCCATGTGCTTCAGAGGCAAGAAGAATCAATGATTTCTTTTTATTATCTCAGGAGCACACTTTGTAGCAGAATGGGGCATTCAGGACACTGTATAAAAAAAGCACAGTGGCAAAGGCCATGAGATCTTAAATTCTGTAAAAATGCACTTGAGAAAGATGATGTCCTATGAACCTCTATGGACTTTCACTGTTACATACCCTGATGAAATGTTCATCTTAGCATATGGATCTATAAAGACCACAGAGTGTTCAGGCTATATTTCTCCATTTGATTTTCTCCCTCTGCTTTTCCTTCCCAGTGTTTTGACCAGAATGAGCTGTTAGAGTGCATTCTGAAGCTTGTGGAAGTGGAAAAGGAATGGGTCCCATACTCAACTGCTGCCAGCCTGTATATCCGTCCTACCTTAATTGGAACTGAGGTGTGAAATATTTTTCTCCCCTTTTTAACTATTGTGTTTTTAAGCATGAAGCTAAAGCCTCCATCCATAAAGGGAAATACGCAGCAGTCACTGGACAGTAGTAATCCAGTTCAGGGACAAATTGTTTAAATCTTTTTACTTTTGAGTTTGTCACCTGTAGCTCCACTTCACAAATTTATGTTGAACATACCACCACCTAGTGGACACATTCATTCAAATCACAGAAAGTAAACTTGGAACCTGAGTGGTAAGGGCAAAATTAACATTAGCTTTGGTTTTGTACTAAAAGGATAGTTATTTGTGACGTGGTAATGTATGTCTCTAAAATACTAATAATTCAGAGAAAATGTGAGAGCACAGAAATTTGTTGTTGTAGATTTATTATCTCATCTCCATCTCATACCTCCATCCTGACCTCAGCAAAATTTTAGAAGACTCTACCCAGTAAATTGAGATGGCTTTTCTGAGAGATACTTTTAATAGAACTAGGAACAAGTTCTTGTGGCAGTTTGTTCTTGAACCCAGATAAAGCTAACCTTATTAGAGGCTCCTTAGCAACTAGGTATTAGTGTGTACTCTTTCATGTGGGTGTGAGCCAAGCCCACAGCATTTATTAAGGGAATTAGAAACAGAGAGCTTATTTTAATTAAAACTTTAAGGGTTTTTTTTTTTAGCAGTGGCAAGAGAGAAACCTGTAATGGTAGAGCATAGGACAAGGATGCTAAAGAATGTATGATTCACAACTAGGCAAGTTATTCTTCTGCAATATCCACATCTGTAAGTAGTTACTATACATGAGTATTATACATTTCACATGTGTTCTAGGACTCCATTAATTTAAGGCTTGTAAATTAGTTACAGATTTTCATATGGAAGGATCTCAACTCAGTGACTGTAAAGCATTAATATTAAAAATTTATATCCCTCCCCCCTTTTATGTTTTTGGAAATTCTTTTGCTGTTGAGCTTTATTTTAGGTTAGCCAACATATCTGGCCTTTCTACAATGTCATATGCTGTTTCTGGGTTGCATATCCTGCTAATCTTTTATGAATCAGCACAATTAGAAAACCTAGTCATCATGATCTTTTGAATGATCATGTAAGGATTAGGAAAAATATCAAGCTCTCAGGTAGTTAATCTTGTTAGAAGTTTTGCTGAACGACTAGGGTAGACAGAAATCAAAAGAACACTCTCAGTACCTGAGGAAGGCTTATTTGAATTTTCCGGTAGTTCTATTATTACACTATTATTTTCCCCTCCCAATTTAGCTTTACATGCTTTTTGCACAGTGTTTTGCTTAGACCCTTGGTCCTAAAGGTTTACATTCAATAACTTTTTTTCAGTGAAGACCCAATCTTGGAAGCAAAGGATGATCTTGTTCTTTTTATGGGACTGGTTTCTCTGAGTGGAGTGATAAGTAGTAACCCGTTCGGTTGCATAGAAGGTCCCAAGACTCATGGGCAACCAGTTGTATGTAGCCCTGCATGAGCAGGGGTGTTGGACAAGGTGATCTCCAGAGGTGCCTTCCAACCTCTACCATTCTGTGATTCTGTGGTCAGTCCTGAGCTTTGCAAAGAATCATATGGTTAAACAGTCTCCTGATGCAGGATTCATACTTTGACCAGTGCCAGACTTTTCATCTTCAAGTATTGATGGTGATGACTTGAAGTGTGAGAAGCCATCTCTCAGAGAGGAGGGGTGGGGGGGAGGAAAAAGTGATACATTCCAGGTTATTTCCCGTGCTGTTGTGTGAACCATTTCCAGCAGGCAAATTATTTTAGCTTGTCACACAGCCATTCACAGAGACAGCACTAAGCTCTACCACTGCCAGTTCTAAGTGGCATTGGCTTATTTCTCATCACTAATGCAGCTGATAGTGGTTCCATCGCTCTTATTGCTAGCAGTGGTCCTTGCCACTGCCCTCTGAGAAGGCTTTGCAGGCTTCTACTCTAATTGATTCATATACTTACATAGTATTTTCTTAAGCTAATTTCTGAATTCTCAAAAGTTTGAAACTGTTTGGAATGATTAGAATAATATATAGATAAGTGAAACAGCTGTAAGTGAACGGTGACAGTATACCAAATTAGAATTGTTAAGTTGCTTGGATAGAGGGAAGTTAGATATAAATATTTTCTCTTCCTTGCAGCACTTTGCATTGTCCTGGTAAAAACACTGTCATGCTGCAGTTCCTCTGAAAGCAGTGTTTCAAAAGCCAATTGTGCAGCATCTGATGTTTAGAGTGAAGCATACCAGTAACTTTTTATATGTTTACGTTCCTTATTTTCTAGCCCTCTCTTGGAGTGAAGAAGCCGACTAAAGCCCTACTGTATGTCATACTGAGCCCTGTGGGCCCTTATTTTGCAAGTGGAAACTTTAACCCAATATCCTTGTGGGCAGATCCAAAATATGTAAGAGCCTGGAAAGGAGGAACAGGAGACTGCAAACTAGGGGGGTAAGAAAACATAATTCTGCATCTTCTGCATAGCTTACAAAGGAGATCTGGGTTTTAATGAAGTATCTAATCCAGCAGAAATAGAGATATGTATCAGTTAACCCTTGTACTATAACGAGGATTTCAAAATTATCCTTTGCAAATAGTATTTACACAATTCAGTTGCATATTTTTGTTTGGATGTCACAGCCAAGTGGATTATTTGGAGAGGCAATTTTGCAGCATCTCAGGTTGAGGAACTGGACCTGGAAGATGTCCATGTAATACTCTGGCTGTTCCCCTTGCAGAAGTTGATAGATATTAATTCTCTGATGCAGGATGCAGTATTCAGTATAGCAGCCTGCTGCCAAATGAGCAGTGAACAGCATTGACTGCTGACCTCCTTCTTTGGCAAACTGTCCTGACAAGCCATCTGCAGTTAGCTAGGGGAGTAGCTATGGGAATATAGGTATTTAAGAGAAAGCATGAGACAGTTATCTTCATTAACTTGACCATAGTCTGGCAGGTTTCTGCTGAACTAGGCCAAAGCACTAGTTAGGTAGAAACATTGTTGTTAATGTCCAAATAAGTACTTGACTTTTAGAGTGAAGCTGTTTAGGTCTTGACTGGAGCAAACAACTTGGACGTGGATAAAAAAATGACTTGATTATATATCCTTGGTGTTTGGTATAAACAGGGTTTATTGTCTCTACCTAGGAGTTTCTTTTCCAGACAGGAAGTTAGTAGCTGTCAAGTGCTGCTCGACTGATCCAGCAGAATAATCAAAGGGCAAGAAAACAGCTTTCCTTCATAAAGTCTCGTGTTCTGAGACCTTTACTCTTTGTTTATTAGCTTTAGAAATATATTGTTTTCTGTGCATCCTTCATATGTCAACTGTGAAAAAAGGAGTAGTCTGGAGTCACTACTGACTTGATTTGTGCTCAGAGGTGAGAACTCAGCTCCAGTGTAGTCAGCACTTTGGAGCAGCTGACTTTAGGTCTTGGTGGTGGTTGATCATCAGAAAAGAAAGGGCTTTCTTCTCCCCTGACCTCCCCCACTCCCCTCAAAGCAGCTACAGAGTAAACACATTGTTCAGTCAGGTTCACTCATCAAGCAGCATTTTAGGAAGACATTTGCTCCTCAAGAATATGAAATTCATCAAGGCCCATCCGCAGCTTCTGAAGCTACTAGTTCTGTGAATGTCTATTACTAGAAAAGAAATAACTTGCCTCTGGTGATTCTTGTGTTCCAAGAGGTTCACCTGACATGTACGACTCATCTCTTCATCTGACATATATGACATGAGGTAGATGGTTTTGTTTTGCTTTTTTAAAAACCACAAGCTGGATGAAAATTGTTGCTCTCTCTCCAGGATGCAAACTGCTAAAAAAATGCTTTCCTACGGTGTCTAATTGCAATTATTAGAATGTCCAGAAAATGGAATGAGGTATTTTGAAGACAATTTGAATCAATAAGTTTGAGCTGTTGATGTTGTTCAGCCCTTCAGAGTTTTTTTGGTTTGTAGACACAATATAGTAAAATACTATTACAATACTTCCAATGAAAATATTCCAGGGACAAACAGTGATTGTGCAGAGCATTTGCTCATAAAGCAGATGTTCACAAAGCCTTGCATAGAAATGAGAAAATACCTAACCAGATACTCATAACTGCTTGCTCTTTCTTTTTTTTTGTTTCTATAAGGAATTATGGTTCTTCTATTTATGCCCAACAAGAAGCCCTGGAGTTAGGCTGCCAGCAGGTTTTGTGGCTCTATGGAGAAGACCACCAAATAACTGAAGTTGGGACAATGAATCTGTTTCTCTACTGGATAAATGAAGATGGAGGTATAGTAACACAAAACATGAAAACTTGAACAGAGTAGACAGTAGGTTTCTGCTGAAAACTGATAGTGACTGTTGGTTATACCACTGTGAAAGAGGAGATTCTGGAGCAGCTGTGACTTGTGTCTACTGATAACATACTAACTGATGGGCCAGTCCATATGCTCAGAAGGGCAGTCATGCACAAGGTCACACTGCAGGTTTGATGCCAACTCTAGCAGCATGCTTGATCTTGAAGGAGGTGTTGGGTCATAAACAATGCAGACACACTAAAGATTCCTTATGGATCTTCATAACTCTGGCTTTGGTCATGAGTGATTCCCGTCATCACTTTCTGGTAAGTCAAGTGTTCCTGAAGCATAGCCAAAAGTATTTCAGCATCCAACTGATGAAGAACTCGTCTCTTTCTCTGAAGAATCATAGAATCATAGAATGGTTTAGATTGGAAGGGACCTTTCAAGATCGTCTAGTCCAACCCTTCTGCCACNTTGGTGTCATCAGCAAACTTGCTGAGGGTGCACTCAATGCCACTGTCCATGATGAAGATGTTAAACAGGACCAGTCCCAGTACTGAACTTGAAGTTCTGTCTGGTGGAGGCAGAGAGAGAAACTTGTCAGTCATGTTCCACATCACTGATGCTCAAATGATACTTTCAAGACATACTATCATTCTTGAAGCCATTGTTGCCTTTTTGTACCTGCAGTTATAGCTGAGTAAAGTACGTGTTTATTAGAAAAATATCTAGTTACTGAGCAGCCAACTATTTAGGCTTCTCAAAAACACTCATTGGTCATGCAAGTATTCAGTGCTTGAGAAGTGATAGGAGCACCTGACAACTGATTTGGAAGACTGGATGACTCTGAATCCTTAAAAGATTGAGCTCATGTATAGGCAAGTGGATAAAAGGACACCTCCTGACTTCCATGAGTGCTGGCCTTTCAAGAAAATTAAGTTTTACTGAATTTTTGCATGGCAACAGATGCAGGGTTCAGACTCTGGTTTCATCATAGTACCAGGGGTACCCTTGAAAATTGATATTTTTCTGACAGTGCCTAAGCTGCAGTACAGAGGTAACATTCTGTGGGGACAGCAATGTGCTTTGGATAGTGCAGTGTACTGGGAATCCAGCTACCTGAATCCCATCTCTAGTTTCATTGCTTGTTCTTCTGCAAAATCTTTACCACTTTCGTAAGAAGAGGGATGATACTTCCTCAATGTTGAATGAGTCTGTGAAGTTTTGTGAATGAAACTGTAAATAGGAAAAATCTTGTTGTTATAGCAGCAGTAAATTTGTCAGTGTAGCTAGATGGTCAAATTCAAGCCTTGTGTAACTTTGCTGGAGAGCCACAAAAATAGATTTTGGCTCATTCTGCTCAGGGAAAGGACACTGAAGAAGGGACATAATTAGAATTCAATGTTCTCATTGTACTTAAACCAGGAATATGCTGGAATTATCCAGCTGCAGCACCGTACTGTTCCAAAGATCTGTCAATCACAGTGTTACCAGTGCACTACTGAATGGTACTATTGTGAGGTGGCCGTAGCAAACAACTTGTAATTCATGCCACCCAAGCTAACTGTGTACTGGCAAACCTGCCATTTCATGCAACTTGGTCATTAGCATCATTGGGGCAGTTTGCTGTCTTTCGGTGTGTTGATTAATGCTTAATTTATGATATCTTTGGTTGAAAATCACTCTTGCTGCCAATGTGTGTCATCACATACTTGCATATGGCTTTATATTATGGTTTTGGAAGTGTTTGCCATTATATTCTGTCACTTCACAAAGGATACTTACTTATGCTGTGGTTTGGTTTTGTTATGCAAATTCTGCAGCTGAAAGAAAAACAAAAAAAACCAGCAAGGCAGAAATTGCAGATCATCATCAAATTAAAAATGCCCTTCTTTGTGTATTTAGAGGTCACTGCAGAGTAGTCTGAACTGCTCTCCTTGGTTTATAACAAATCAAAGACCCATCCCAGTAAAGCCTAGACTAAAGGACATCTATGCTTCCAATAAGACTAGGCTTTTCTTGCAAGCCTTTGCTATATATTTTCAGTTATGGTATTGTATCTAAATATGACAAATGGCTTGGGTGGCTGGAGGACCCTAGAAAAATTTTTCATGTGTAACATCGAGAAGAGAGTAGGGGAGGAAACTACTCAATTTCTGGTAAAATAGCATGACACTCTTTGCTGCTCTTGTATGCCCACTGCTGCTCTGGCTGAGACTTATAACATGACCAAACGTGGATTCCTGCTGTTACATAAATACAGGAGTGTGATATTTCATTCATCAAATACTGTTTGGTTTAAGTTCATGAAGTGAAAATTTTGATCACCCTATGGTCCCTTCCACCTGTCTTTTCATAGCATATAACAATCCCAAGAAGCTGTTAATACTGAAACTCCTGTCCTTTAATAATGTCTGTTCTTCTGCCTAGAATATAGGCTTTGCTTTATGGAAAACTTTAAAATTTAAACATATGTTCAACCTGAAGGTTGTTAACTATGAAATCTGCACTTTCCAAAATTCAGTTTCTTCAGAATGATTTGGAATTGTCTTGGCTCTACTTCTAGCTTTAATGTCAAGACGTTGTGAATACCATTCAGACATTACTTAATATTTTTATGCTTTTACTAAAATGAAGATTAATAGTATCCACTTCAAAATAGCTTACATAAATTAAAAAAACAAATATGTTAAAAGATTCTCTGGAACAGTCAGGTAAAATATCAGGCAGGTTTGCTTACTGCTGTGTAGGTGGAGGATTATTTATGCTGCAGAAGTATCCTGTGCAAGTAGACTACTAACAAAATTGGGATCATACCTTCTGCTCTAATACAAAGACCTAGCAATACATGGAGGGGAGATGAATGAGATGGCAGACAAAGAAAAGGAGAAGAAAGTAATTTATGAAAGTAAATTGACAGAGATGCAAAGACAGAGTGATTGCACAAGGGGAGAGTAGAAGAAAAGCCTGAGGGGAAAAAAAGAGAAAGAAATAGAAAATTCCAGAACAAACCAGGAGAGGAAGTCAGCTGTTAATAACAGTGAAATCAGGGTTTCCTGGATTCTCCTTGACCCTGAAGTTCACTTGGTATCTGTTACCATTTTGGTAAAATATATTTTAGTGCATTTCTCAGTATTGTTATAGTGTGGCTAACACTGAAGGAATCCCATGTGTGAAATCTTACCTGCTATATGTTCATAAACACAGTCGTGTGAACACTGAAGCTGTGTAACATGCAAGACTTCATTTTTAAAATCCCTTTAAACACTCTGATGGAGTTCCATTGTTACAGTATGCCTATGCCATGCCTGGACTTATAGTCCTACTTACATAACCATAACAGTAGTCAAGTGAAGAGAAATCTTGACATCTTCCTTCAAATGCCTTTGCCCCCCTTTTTGCTACTGTACATCTTAAGGCTGCTAGCCCATCGAAATAATTCAGAAGGCAAATGGAGTCTGTGAGCTCACAGTCTGTTTTTTTGGAGATGGACAATCTGATGTCATATGGAGCCTGGCTTGGCACCAGTTCAGAGAGAGGATAAGCTTTTGGCATGCTGTGTTGTATAGCGTTATCATCTCTGCTGGATACCAGGGGAGCAGATGTTCCTTGGGTGGCCCCAGGCTGGTAGGCATCATATGTGTACTTGACAAAATTCTACGGAGCAGGCTGTTTCAAACATTTTGAGACTCCCATGTCCTGTCTGCTCCATGCTGTTTGGCGGCTGGTTTGGCCTGGCACCTTTTCAAACTAGCTCAAATCAATTAATATATGTTGTTGAGCTTAAACAAGTCCTAGCCAAGATCTGTGGCAACATCATAAAATAGAGAATGTTATCTGCTGTGTAGTCACAATCTTTGGCATGAAGGTTCACATTATTTTAAGTTTTTCATTAGAGAAAGGGGAGCACTTGTGTTTGACTGAGTCACAAATGCAGAACATCAAGTTTCAGTGTTCAAAATCAGGTGAGCCCTGTGTCTTGTGGAAAGTTTTTAAGTCCTCTTCTTTTAATAGTTGTGCCAGAATTAGGATGAGATATATCACAATTAGGAGTAATGCTAGACCAACTCATAAAAAAGGAAGTTATTGTTCCTGACTGTATAAGAAAGTAAAGGCCACTGCTGTACTTGGGAGTCTGTGATAGGTTGTGGAATGGCACTATTGGTTAGTCAAACCTGAGCAGAATAAACAGGCTGCTCTAGGGCACCATTTTTATACATTTTGGCATAGCAGTTTACGTCTGTTGCTTCTCTGTGTACAGATCCTCATAAGAAGAACATGGAGGCATAGGTAGGAGAAACTTCTAGTCCAAATGAATAAATCTAGGGGTGGCTGTGTTAAAGTAACAGACATTTCCTGAGAAACTGGACAATGACTACAAGATTCAATGATCTTTTATGGCTAAGGAGAAGGGGGTATAATAAAAATGTGAAGATACGTATCTTGTTCTTTTATGTGACCTTGGTAAAAATTAATCAAAAACCTTAATGGTTTGTAGATCTAATGAGCACAATAGTATCCTTATAAGATCAGGAAAGATAACAGATTCTCATCGGGAAGAGAAAATATTTAAAAAAAAATTATTGAGAATATTACTGAGAGTCTGTGGATGTCTTCACTTCTCAGTGCAAATTTGAGACTGTCACGAAAGAGCCCACCTGTCTAAAAGACTAAATGCTCAGTATCCTCTGATAATAGAAACCACTGAGTATGCTATGTGATGATTTAAAATTAAAGTAATGGTTTAAAATTTAAAATATTAGTTCTGATTTGCTGCAAAGGTCAGGTGGAAGAACAAAGACTACATACAAACTTCTGTGTTGTAATTTAAGTATTTGCCAAGTGTTGATTACCATTTATCTACCATTTCATTAGTTATGTTAGGTGAACATTTATCTAAGGTTCTTTTTCAAGACCAAACAAGAAAAACAAGCTAATAAACCAAACTAGTTGAACAATTTGA
>VYZX01016999.1:0-10371 GCA_013401335.1 Brachypteracias leptosomus | reverse complement strand
CCCCCCCCCCCATTTCTTCAGAAGTTTATAATAACTACTTGCAGCTGAAGCAAAAAAGCAAGTGAGACAGAAAAACAGTGCTGCCAGAGGCTTCTGGAAAGATGAACAGTGTCAGTATGTTGTTTCCCAAGTGACTTACTGCTATGTTGTCAGAAGAGAACTTTCTCTCTTACCTTCTGGGGTTTTTTAATAGTTAAAATCATAAAATCTCAATTTCTGGGAAAGGGAAATAAACAAATAGCTCCAAGCCTGTTTGAAAATACATTCTCCAACTTTTTTTTAAATTTTTTTTAATTGAACACTTTTTCCAAAGTTAAGGCACCTGGGAAAAGTGAGGAGAGGAAAGACTTTCTCAGGGAACCAAATTTCTGAGCCACTGAGTTCTTTCCTTCTCAAGTTCATCTCTTCTTCACCGCTCATTGCACAGTACCCAGCTCTGATGGAAAAGCTGTTTCAGGAGGGTGCACACCTGCTTCCACCTTCTATACACCATACAGGAGACTTCTCCTGCACAGGTGCTGTTCCACAGGCATTCAGACTGTTAAGCTGACTTGATGCTGTTTAGTCAGCACAAAGTTAGTTCAGAAGGCTGAGTTATTGCAGCTGCATATATAGATGTGCTTTGTTCCATTAAATGTGAGAAGTACAGTAAATGTCTGTTAAGTGATACTTCTTGAACTAATAAAATGGAATAAATGTATTGATATTATCAGATGCTAAGATGAGAGACATCAAGATGCTGAGTGATGATAAGTACTATAAATGTACCTGTTCTTTTTCTACATTACATACTTTAAATACTGTATATAATGTTACTACTCTTGCCTGTACAATATACCCTCCATTTTGGACAGATCTTTGGAAGGCTTAGTTCAGCCTGTGTTTGAAACCAGCATAACCATTCAACTAACTGAATTTTTCACTTTCTCAGCATGCCTTCCTATAAAAACATTACAACAGTCCTTGCCTACTTGCAGGGAGGGATAGAAGACTTGATAAATATTGATTAAAATTCTTAGAGATCCTAAGGTATTAATATGTATATAAAACTATTATTACATGTTATTCTCTCTCTCCTCTTCTTTTTTTTTTAATGTCAGCATTTACACATTCCAACTATGGAGAATGGACCTCAGTTAACAACCCGTTTCCTGAATAAGCTAACTGATATCCAGGTAAGGTGCTTCCTCGTCTTTAACCAGATAAAATTATTAAAAGTGAAGATTTGAAAATGTCAGAAAATAATCTTTTTTTAATAGTGATGCTATAGGCACCATTATAGGCTCTTTTTTTTGGTGTGGTTATTCTACCAATTTTATTTTTTTTTCCCTTGTGAAAGTATGATATGGATTGTGAGTGATATGTTTTTTCCCTGTGCATCTTGGAAGCGGGATGAATGTTGTAAGATATTTCTGTTATCAGTGAAATCCAGTACTGTTATTACAGGTTCCTTTTTAAGAGTAAAAATAGCATTATTGAAGCTTCTTAGTAACCATGATTACAAAGGAATATAGCCTAATCAATAAAGAGATAGGTGAAGTACTAAGCACTCACTGGGCACAAACAACTGTTTACCTTTTCTATTTCTCAGAGTCTTTCCAATCACACAGTCACTTATTGTTCTTAAATCAGTTCCTTCCTCTGTGATTTGCTAAATATCAAAGTCTATTTAGAATCTGTGCTTGACCTCCATGTCTGGGTGTAGGAGCCAAAACCATTTCAGGTACTCAAATGAGCAGCATGTGATATCCCTTCTTATTTTAGTTGACTGTTTTCTTTATTTAGCATAGTTTATGGTGTGGGTTAGGGTGTGGTTGAGAATCAGAATAAGTCTTGGCAAGTTACAAGCCCCTTTATTTAAGAGCTGACAGCAGTTGCTTAGCAGTGTTGTCATGAGTTCTTCAAAATCAGGTCTGATGGTTACTGTTCTACATTCTTAGCTTTTGTCTCAAGTTGTTCTTAGCTTTGCTACTAAAATTTTTATTTTCCTGCCCGTAAGTCCTGAACTAAGAATCTTCTTGAGAGAGCGTGAGATATACTGCACCACATAGCAACTCTATGAATCCCATAAAATAATCAGAACTTCTGAAGAAAGAGCCCTAAAATTTCTATTTTACAGGCTCTTTATCAGTATGTAGAAGTGTTCTGACAATCCATTCTTCTGATGAGACCCCAAACAAAAACTACCCATGAATTGAAGCCTGCTGTTATATGTTGACCCACCTAAAATCCCATGATAAGGAGGTTCATTTATGTAATGCTATTTACTCAGTGTTTTGTGTTATATTGCAGTCCAAGTTTAAAGCGATTGTGCATTGTGGGGTTTTTTCATCACCTAGTTCAAGTAGGGTGAAGCAGTGTTAGACAAGAAGAAGTCAGGCTATCTCGTATAATTTCAGTGGTTCTTCTGTACTCTTGCTTCTCTGTTTTTCCTTTTCACAGCCACTGATCTCCAGCATAACTACTGATTTTTTTGTTGGGGATTTGTTTTCTTCCTTCTTTAAAAAAGCCAGGAGAGTTAGAACATTTCATAGTAAGAAACATGATTCTACAGAGAATGATGGCTGCTTCCCCTTTAAAAGTCTATCAGTGGTTGCTGATTGTGTTTCTGCACTTTTCTGTCTGTGGAGAGATGAGCTCATATCCAAATGGACACCAGGTTGTCATACAGAGAACAATGCTGCAACACACAAAATGGAATATGTAGCATTCTTAAAATGTCAGGGGAGTTTTCAGGATCTTTCACGATGATCTTTTATATAGTCTACCAGGAAGGAAATAAAAGAAGATCTCTTTGCAGTATCACTGGACTATTGTCATGTCATTTGGACAGTCTGAGACTGTTATTGCAAAGAACATTCACATTCTGAAGAATAAAATGCAATGGAAATTACAGCCAAACACACCTTTGATCTCTGTGCTCTGCTGTTGCCTGAAATAGGGCAGTGTATCCATTTAATATTGGACAATAGACATTTGTAAAAAAGTAAAAATTCTCAGTACCAACATTGTCATATATTTGAACTTGTGACCAAGAGGTGCAGTGCACCAATATCCGTTAGCATTACACCGATTCACTTGCATACAATACAGACTTTTTAAACATTTTCAGATTGTCTTCGTTATTGTGTTTCCAAGTCTGTTTTCATGCTGCTCATTGTTCTTTTGCAAGTTTTCTGTGTTCAACAGGATTTCTTTGGATTTAAACAGCTGTTCAGTGGAATCAGAGCTAGAGTGACAAATTAGAAACTCATGGGCAGAACTGATTCCATTTCTCATGCCAATTTAGAGAGACAGTAGCAGCACTGGGATATACATTTCCTTCCCTATCACTGAGTGGAAGTCATGATTACTAAAGGCTGAAAAAGATTTTAGATTAGATCATTTACAGTGTATACAATAATGGTGTGCTTATGAATGAATTAGTCATGGTACACTGTCCTCTATAACTGCTTGAGTTAGAAGATTGAGAGATGAGATTCTTTTCTCTGGGAATACACTCACTGAAACACCACTTAGATATTTTTGTGGTTTTTCATTCCACACTTTGAGAATAAACAAGCCTTTGCTATACCCTTTAAAGTATAGATCAGAATGCAGCTTGGGAAGGATGGAGGGGATAGAAGGTAAGATATAGTTTATACTGCATGATATAAAGTATGTTTAAACACTGCAGTCAAGACAGCAGTGAACAGACATTTAGTCAAAACCCCTATCTTTCTCAAAGTTGCACAATTTAAATGGTTAGACCAGTGAAAAACAACCAAGGAAGGAGAATGCACAAGTTAATTTTTACAGAGCAGGACTTGTAGGGGGGAAAAAAAGAAGGATGGGATTGACTAGCCTGGGGTCACAAAGTCTTTGACAGAATCAGAAAATGGAGCTAAATCTGCTTTTATTTCTGGAATGAAGACCTATTGACTGTGTTATAACATCTTGGTTCTCCTTTTAATTTTGGAAACAAGTTCAAACCATAATCATAGAATCATGTAATTCTTAGGTTGGAAAAGACGTTTTAAGATTATTGAGTCCAACCATAAACTTAACACTGCCAAGTCCACCACTAAACCACATTGCTAAGAATCACATCTTAAATATCTCCAAGGATTGTGACTCCTTCACTTACCTGAACAGTCTGTTCCAATGCTTAACAGCCATTTTGTTGAAGAAATTTTTCCAAATGTCCAATCTAAACCTCCCTGGTGCAACTTGAGGCCTTTCCCTCTTGTCCTATCACTTGTTACTTAGTTGAACAGACCGATCCCCACCTCTTTACAACCTTTCAGGTAATTGTAGAGAGCGATAAGTTCTCCCCTGAGCCTCCTTTTCTCCAGGCTAAACAACCCCAGTTCCCTCAGCTGTTCCTCATAAGATGTGCTCTAGACCCTTCACCAGCTTTGTTGCCCTTCATTGCACACACTCCAGCACCTCAATGTCCTTCTTGTAGTGAGAGGTCCAAAACTGAACACAGTACTCGAGGCGTGGCCTCACCAGTGCTGAGTACAGGGGCACAATCACCTCCCTACTCCTGCTGGCCCACCTGGGCACACTGCTGGCTCATATTCAGCTGGCTGTCAACCAACACCTCCAGGTCTTTTTCACAGGGTAGCTTTCCAGCCACTCTTCACCAAGCCTGTAGTGTTGCGTGGGGTTGTTGTGACCCAAGTGCAGGACCCAGCACTCAGCTGCACTTGTCACATGGCAAGTCAGACCAGTCCTTGCAATTTCTGAAGTCATAGAATTATCANACGAGGGTGGAGTAGAGGGGGAGAATCACCTCCCTCGACCTGCTGGAAGTCAACGTCAGAGCATTAGATATGCTACCTAAAGCTGGCAAAACATACAAATAATCCCCTGGCCTTTGCNCCAAGTCCACCACTAAACCACATTGCTAAGAATCACATCTTAAATATCTCCAAGGATTGTGACTCCTTCACTTACCTGAACAGTCTGTTCCAATGCTTAACAGCCATTTTGTTGAAGAAATTTTTCCAAATGTCCAATCTAAACCTCCCTGGTGCAACTTGAGGCCTTTCCCTCTTGTCCTATCACTTGTTACTTAGTTGAACAGACCNAACTTCTTCCTAATGTCTAACCTGAATCTACCCACCTCTAGTTTTGACCCATTCCCCCTAGTCCTACCACTACCTGACATCCTAAAAAGTCCCTTGCCAGCTTTCTTGTAGTTCCCCTTAAGATACTGGAAGGCCACAATAAGGTCTCCTGGGAGCCTTCTCTTCTCCGGACTGAATAACCCCAACTGTCTCAGTCTGTCTTCATAGGAGAGGTGCTCCAGCCCTCTGATCATCCTCGTGGCCCTTCTTTGGACATGTTCCAGCACGTCCATATCTTTCTTGTAATAGGGGCTCCAGAACTGGACGCAGTACTCCAGGTGGGGTCTCACGAGGGTGGAGTAGAGGGGGAGAATCACCTCCCTCGACCTGCTGGAAGTCAACGTCAGAGCATTAGATATGCTACCTAAAGCTGGCAAAACATACAAATAATCCCCTGGCCTTTGCCTGCTTTCTGATTTGCAGGAGATGAGGATACCACCTTTTCTCTGAGAAGCAGTAATATGAAGGTCAAAGACATCTCTTTTTTTCTTCCTTTGCCCCCATCCTCAACAAAATTGCTTCACATAAAGGTAATCAAGTGTTTTGTGGTTAAACTAATAACACATCTGCTTTTCCTTGGTTAGAGTTCCCAAGGCAACCACACTGACATCTGGGAATGTAATCTAGAAATGCTTTGAACAAGTAATTTGTCCATGGTCCTGTGCAGCACTCTACCTGTGTTTAGTCAATCACATGGCAGACTGCAGAACAGGACCAGTAGAATTAGTAATGAAAAGAAAAAATAGATGTGATACATGTGGAGGTAATTTAGATACTTTACCTGCTGGAGTAAAGAGTAAAACAGAAGTACATGGAATATCATTCTTTTGTGGATCCAGAAGTGTTTTTTCTGGCTCATCCTGATTTGGAGTTCTTGTGTCTCCTCTGCTTTAATGTCCCTTTATTGCCTTTCCCACTGATATTAAGCCTGGATTGGAGAAACTTCTTTTTATCCGCTCTGAAGAAATTATCAAGTGATCTTTTCAGCCTACTGTCTAAAACCTGTCTTTATCTCTCAGTGAAAAATATTTTCAAGCTCCCTGAACATGGTACTGTGCGGAAAAGGTCTCCCAACTTACATCTGTCACTAGTCTGTCCACCTCTGCTTTACTTACTTGAGCCCTGTGTGTGGTTTTGGGGCTCTCTAGAGTATTGTCTAGAGAACTGGTGACAAAGAGCTTCACAACACAAAGCCAGTTTAACAACCAAGAGTGCTGCTTTGGAACTGTATCCTCCCCTGGAAGAGATACAGCTCTATGTGGTAGGTTGCCTTCATTTCTGCCTGGTGATCCTGTTGGTCTGCGTGTGGAAAGATGACTTGTTTTATTTGGGTTTCAGTTCTCTCTAATTGTACTCTGTGGTATTTATGATGTGTTTTATTTCACATTCAATCAGAATGCTGTAATAAAATGTCACCTTGAAAATAAAAAGAAATAAAACCAAATATGTTTGTTTATTGGAGCTTGAGCAGGGGCGTACTTATGAATGAATTAGTGAACTGACCTCAGGGAATAACTGTATTAAACTGATGGAAAGCTCTAGTGAAGCAGGACTCTTCTGTATCATCTCTAGTGAGTATCAGTATCACCATTTCCTAGTCTACTTATTGGAAGATGGATAAAGAATCAAGCTGCCTTTAGGCTTTGCTCAGGTCAAAAATTGAAGTAAAGTCATAAGAAATAATGTAACTGCTACCAGAGTAGCAGATATGAATCTTTCTGAAGACAGACCTAAGAAGTTATCAATTGTAAACTGTAACTTTTAACTTTTATTCTTAAACTCCATTTTTACTTCATTTCAGTATGGAAGAGAAGACAGTGACTGGGCAGTGCTGGTGTCCTGAAGGTGAAAGAGTTCAGACCCTCCAGACAGAAAAGACATGAATAATGAAAACTTCTGTAGCTGCCTGTGCGTAGCATAGTTTCTGTACCAGTTTGCTTTCCAGGATGATTGTTTCCACAATCCGGCAAATGTGAACACAATCATTTTGATTTTTACTGTAATCCTGTTGGTAGAAGCTTGTCTTCTTGGTAGAGGTGCTAAATGTTAGCAATAGAACTTTCCTAACGATTTTCTTAGTGCCTCCTTTTGTCTTATATTCAGTCTGAAAACTTGTAAAATGCTCTTCAACTGCTCTTCAGTTTGGTTTGTTTTAACTGCCGTCACCAGCAGAGCACGTTGTCAGATAACTCAAAGATGTTGCCTGTTACTTGGGGGCAGGGTTCTCTTGACATTATTCTGCCTTTTGCTCCATGATTGGGGAAAAAAATTATGTTTAGCCATACACTCTTTCTTTTTATACTCTGCTTGTGCGGGAGATTCCTGAGTTTGCAAAGCCCTCTGGATCCCCTCATGCATACTCTGTCAAATAACAGCTCTGTCTTTTAGGCCAAAACTCTCTGAGTCAATTTAGCCTGCGATATGCTCCCTGTTGCCCTATTGTCTTTCCTTCCATGGGGATATGCAGTGGCTGCTTGGGCAGTGCATACATCTCTAATAGTTGAATAAATTCTTCCATACATGACTTAGAGGGCAGGGTCAGACCCTGCTGAGACAAGAATTACCCTTTGTCTAACCTAGTGCAGAACTGGGCACTGCGGACATGGTGTTGCCTTCCAGGTGAATGCCTAGAAAATAAGATTAGACAACTATGGCTGTGGAAGTTGAACCACTCTTCACAGCAACTAAACCTTTGGATTGAGGAATTTCTTTCATCATCCAGTCACAAAATTTAGATCAGCAAAATGTTTTTCTTGTCCCCTTCACCACTCGCTGTGAAGTGTGTCCAGCCTCCATTGACATACATGTACTTTGATGTACTTTCCTGTTAAGGAACAAGCTGTGTTGTCAACAGAAAATACCTAGCACAAGAAGGAAAGAGATTTCATTCAAACCCTGATTTTATTCTTATTAAGCACATACTTCTTTTTATACTGCTACTCTCTCACATACAGTCTTGATACTATTTGGAAGCAATTTAGAACATGTAGCCCATAGTTAGGGAAATAGCTTCTGCAAATGTTCACTAACATCATACTATAATAATTATTAGCTTTCTCTTTTTGCACACAGCTTTGTTGAACAGCTTTAAGATATCTCTTGCCAAAAAGGATCACCATATTCTGTATCAATGTTCCAAAGTGCTACTTCAGTGTAAAACCAGCAGAACTTTGACTCTAATGGAATCCTATAAGAAGTGAAACATTTATTGCATAGTTTGCAATAGAGATGCACCAGTATTAAGGGAAATATTCAGCACTTTATTTTTTTTAAGACCCAACAGTATCTCTCCCATACTTTGCAATTTCTCCGTACTGGCATTTGTTAACGTAGTTTAAAAAGGCAAAATACAACTCCTAATGGACCATCCATGCCTTATGCAAATGATAAAAAGTAGCCTTATGGCTTTCCTGTTCGTTTTTGGTTGGATTTTAAAGACAAACCCTGGTTAGCTATCACTTTCTTTTGCTCCTTCAAAGCATGACTTGTTCTGTCTTTCACTGCAGTCCAATCTGATCTTTTAACGAAGAACAGTTGAAGGTTCTCTCTGACAATGTAACCGTTGTTAAAATTTGTTGGATAGTTTTATTTTTAGGATACAACTGCAAGCACAAAATGTTGTTTCACTTACAATAGCAATAGTAGTGTGTGTCCGCTTTTCTGACCATTTGACTCTGTGTCGTGTGCTGGTCTTCATTCAGTATCTTACTGTGTATTATAAACTGCTAGTAGACTTTTCTTTAATTACATGGGTTGAAAAATTGATAAGGGGAATATGTCAAGATGCGATATGGGGTAGAGAGTTTTATCCACTGAGACAAGTATCATAACTAAAGAGTGCCTTTAACTAGAGTGTGGCATGGAGCTCTCTAAAGGTTATGTAATGAGCAACCACTTGTGGCTTCCTGTTACCGAACTATCTAACCTGTCCCTTTATGTTCATCTTACATTTAGTGGAAAAAAAAAAAAAGTGGCAATATCTTAACTTCAGATGCACGACAAAGTGGTTGTATGATACCTTAACATCTTAGAAAGCTGATAAACTTGACAGGTATCATATATCAAAAATTCCTCATGAAGACATCAGTATACCAGCAGTAATCTATTCACTAGTCAGAACGAATAAGGACCAGCTAGAAGAATTATTTTACCGTGATGTAAACTAAAAATTGTGTAAAACTCTTCTTAGATTGGATGAAAGTAAATCAATATGAGGAAACCAGGCAGTTTCATTTATTATGGGTTGCACTGTTTCCTGCATTGGGCAGAGAGACACCTTTCCTTTTACTGCACATTTTGAGCCAATGGAGACTTCAAAATGATGAAAGTTGAAACTGGAATGACCCACAAAAATTCATAGTCTTTTCTAGTAGAGAAGAATGAAAACATGTAGTGTGTGTATATTAGCTGTTGCCTTTAACATCTCAGTTAATTGTTTTACTCTGGCTATGTCAACTCAAAGTTGTGCTTGTTTCAAAATGTGATCCAGGTGAATAGGTTCTAGATTTTAAACTTTAGAACCTAAATAAGGGAGCTGACAGGTCAGTATAATACAGGAAATTCTTCTGATGTTTCATGCTGTCCTACCCTGCATTCTGCCACTGATTTTTATCCTGTTAACCAAAGGAGAGAAATAATATGTGTAAATAATAATGAGTATTTGATACTTCATTCTCCTTATTTTTGCCTGTAAAATTTAGAGGGAAACTGTGGTATTCCCTGAGCTAATAATAGATTATAAAAGAACATCTCCACATCTTTTCTCCATGTGCCCTATTTGTTTAATTGCAACACATTTACATAGAAAGAGTATGGTACATCATAGCTAGGCAATTATCCATTCTTCATCACTAGTTATGGTTCTACTAATTGATCATTTAAGACATAAGATAGTCTTACATTAGGAGAACTTTAGACTGTTCAAAAAAGATCAACAAATAATATTATTGTGAGATGTTTGCATAATTGGCTGCAATTATTTGATGTTTGATTGGATCGATCAAATGAGATTCAGCCTTTCACATGCTTATGTTTTACAAACACTGGTACTTTAAAATGATAATAATGAACTCTAATTTTTGTATGTTCTCTCTTCTCCCCTTCATTCTTTTGATTATTATTTTCAGTACTGAGCATGTCCTTAGTTTTCAGTTTGGTGAGCATGATTCATGCATACAAAAAAAGTCCTTCAAATGAGAGAACTTTTTCATGAAACTGGCATTTCATACAAGCCGTTTTGATGCCAAGAATTATAGCT
>VYZX01016998.1:20917-44473 GCA_013401335.1 Brachypteracias leptosomus | reverse complement strand
GCTCCCCCCACCGCTGCCGCCGCCCTCTCCCCCTCGGCTCCCCGCCGCCCTTCGGCCAGCCCGTTAACTCCACCTGCCGACTCCGCTTCGCGACTCACCCCACGCCTGGTCCCCAGTCTCCCCCCAGCGCTAAACGCCCCTCGTCCGACCAGGGGCCGCACGGGAGAAGCCGCTCCTCCGGCCGTTCCTGTTGCCCCCGCTGCCCCGGAACGAGGAGAGCCTCCCTCGGGGCACCGAGCCCCTCCCCCGCCGCCAGCTCCCCGCCGCGGAGCCTGCCCCAGCACACGGGCCGCCTGCTTGTACCCCCCGAGCCCCGCGGGAACCGCAGCCGGGTGTAGCGGGGTTTGGCTCTGGGGGTACCGAGGGCCTGAGGCAGAAGGTCCCGTCCCCCCGCCCCGGCTGCCCCCGCACCTGTGCGCGGTGGCAGTGAATGGGGCAGGGGGCGGGAGCCAAGGGGAGAAAAATAGGAATGGCAAGCGCCGTTTATCCACTTTAAAATATACTTGCTTCAGTTCTCTTAAGTTTTCTGGCGGGCATAGCTGCCTGAACCGAGAGGAGGGGGTGTATTCTTAAGAAGTTTATCTCAAACACACAGATTTAGCACTAAAGCTGCTCCTGAAGCGCTATACACGTGCCGCGCAAACAAAATCACGGCTTCCAGAGCGCGCAATTGAACGTGAACGCTTAAAAGAAAACAAGATGACAACAAGCAGGAGAAAGAATTTGAGGTCTAATTCTGTATAAGACTTAATTTTATTTAATGCTTTATTGTGATATTTACACACTCCAGTTTCCTTCCACTTCTGAAATTTAGAAGAATACGGATGTGAAAGGTCACATTTTCCTAAGCACGCCGCCTTTCCCCTTCAGACCGGCCCTGTAAAGAGGCAAACTTGCTTCTCTGAGGGCTCACAGATTGCGCTACAATTTAAGCAGCTGTCACTCTTTGCAAACTTTGCAGACATTTTTTTTTTATTTCGCCGCTTCTCGCTACACCCCGCTGTGTTTCCATCAAGAATTTCTCTTTGCCTTGGCAATTTTCCCTCGCAGGCTGCGGGTAGCGAAGAAGTGCCCTCTTACCCTGTCACCGCACCGGGCTCCTTTGTGCCTCAGATCTTCCTCGGATCCTCCCCGATCCTGCGTTATTAATGACAAAACTAGCACGAAACACGGGGCAGGCAGGACTCCAGGAAACTGTCCGCGCTCTGTCATGTCCTCAGACAATGCGCAGGGGCAGGGCGAAACCCGCTCGGGGCTGCAGGACAGCGTTAGCGCCGAGACCTTCGGCTTCCTGCCACCTAGTGGAGCCGGGCTCGGGGCCACGCACCACTCCGCACCCCGCTCCGCGCCGGGTGAAGGCGGCACCAGCCTCGCAGGGCCCTTGGTGCCGGGAGCCTGGGACGCACACCCGGCCGCTGCCCGACGCGGCGGTGACAGCTCCTCCAGCCCCTCTGGGCTCAGGCAGCGGGATGCTCAAGTAGGAACTCGGGTCAGGATTCAGCCCCCTCCTCTGCTGGACTCGGGGCAAAGCAGTGATCCTATACACATCATCCACCTCTGAAGGAAGTTCTTTGGGTAGGCCCACCTACTTAGGTATATCACCTAAGTCTCCAAAATTCTTTTACTTCGTTAGAAAACAGTGAAATGCTAATTTAAAAACAGACTGGAAATGGAGTTTTCTAAGCAACACACACACCTCTGCTCCAGACTCCTTCCCTTTCTAGCCTGGAGATCCTTGGTGCAGGTGAATAAAGCAGGAACTGAGCACGGATTAGACTTTTTTTTGTAATTTACATTAGGAAGTGAAGTATGTTAGTCATTTAAAACCTTTCGTGGATCAGGTCCAAACTGCTTAAAATATCAATGGCTAATGGAGTGTTTTTCATAACAGTATCTCCCTGTTGCTATTACCACCGGAGCTGACTTTTGCAGCAGATTTGGGACTAACAAAGGTATCTCATCAGTCATTGTTATTATGTAATTTTTTACATGAAAAATTTCACCTCCTTTTACATGTCAAGCTCTCTAGCTCCCTAATAGTTTGAACATTCCTTCTCTAAACTTAAAATATTTCTTTTGCCTACTTCCTTAAGTACCAGCTATGGCTGTGTTCAGCTACGTCCCCAGAACCTGGGGAGTGATTATTTCTGTGCTCTGTGATCCAATAGTTCTGCAAATAACTTAGCTACTTACACGCACATCCCCACCCTGCAGTCACAAACTCCTAAATAGTTGTGTTTTACAGAATTATTTCTTGTCATTTTTCTCTTGTTTCCACAAAGTTTCCAATAGTACATTTCCTTGCCTTTATAAAAATTTTTTTAACATTTTGTCTTTTCAAAGCAACTGATGTTCCTCATCTTCTCAGAGATCTTGAACATATGCTGCTGACATGAATGCGAAACTTGTCAGTAGCATCACTGTGAGTAGGAATAATCTATAAAATTTCTATTCTCTCTAGGGACCAAAATACCTCCAACTTCAGTATTACCTGTGAATTTCATTTACATGATCTTCTTTTACTTCTGCAAAAATGCTACCTGATATGACAACGGCTACTTTATCCTTTAATTGTATCCACATCCACCACCTATCTGACTTGACTCTCTCTCTCTGAAGAAAAGGCAGAGCCAGGTGGCATGTGGACAGGAGGGTGAGTGAAGGCTGGCTGCAGTAACTGGCTACCACACTTGCGGGGCTACCTCAGCCAGGTGAGAACCAGCGTGCCTGGTCAGTCTGAAGGTGCACACGTAGGGAACAGGCTGGCTGCTCAGGTGCTTTCATGTTCACGGCAACTTAAGGTGATTTACACCCTGGGGGCTGTAACCCTGGTGTCTCTCCTCCCCTGGGTACATGTTTCCATTCCCCTCCAGATCCACCAGACTGCAGGTAAAGCCACCTAAAGCTTCTGTTCTAGCTGAACACCCTCCCCTCCCCCCCAGAGTGGTGTATTTTCAGTGGGATCTGAACTTAGGAAGAGGAAAACTCACACTGCCAAGGCAACTAAGGGTACAAATCCTATGGCAAGGGGCAAGGCAGGAGAAAGGCAGGGCAAGGGGGAAAACTGGCTTTAGATGCCACAAGGTCACCAATGGAATTTTGCATCCCCTTTCTCAGATACAGCGATACATTAGGGGTCTGGAGCATTTTTGGTTTATACCCAGCGGCTGATTTTCAAGAAGGGTAGAAGAAATTAATGATATTTGAATTTTTGATTAGCTAATGTCAACGGACAAAGGGCTTGAAATTATTAGTAGAAAGAGAAAGCAGGATCATATTAAATACCAGCTCCTTAGAAAATGAAATAAGTAGCTGCCAAAAGTAACATTTTAAATCACTGATTTTTTGTTGTTGCTTAAAATGAAAAAGTGTTTTGTTCAGTCTTGTAATTCTGACCTTCTGAAAATTTCATTTTTTAAAATAGTCCTGACCAAAAAAAAAAAAAGGTCCTTCACTGCAGGGAGAGGGAGAGAAAACAGGTTATCAAGATAAAGTTTCTTTTCTTTTCTTTTCTTTTCTTTGTTTGGTAGTTGAACCAACCAGACCTATCAATCAAATTTCTAACCAAACCTTCAAATTTTTCCTAATCTTCTAATTGACTGGAAACTATTCTGCTTGTAATGTTTCATTCAACCCAAAAGCAGCCTGGTCTATTCTCCAGATTTTTTTTTAAATGAAAGCAGAGAACTCGATCCAAAAATCTGACAAATGGTCTTGCCCTCAAGCTTCCCTGTGCCCAGAGACTATAGCACACCTGGGTTCACCTCCTAGTTCCAAGGGATTTAAATAATGGTGGAGGCCTTGCTTCCAATCCCTTGTAGATATGTGTCAGGTATAGCTCCTCAATATGTCCTGTGAGATGGCTTAACTTCACCAAATTTCCACACAACTATTCTTGGGAGCAGCAAAAGCAGTCTGTCTCCTTTCCATAGGGTAGGGCTTTACTTTACCCTACAGTTTTAATTTACAAAAAAAAAATTATTATCCTGTCTCAGAGCTGCTCACATACCAAGATAGAGACAACCTTAAAAAAGGATTCAAAATAGTAAAGCAGTAACAATTAAAGAACCTTGTCAACTAGAATTATATTTATAATGTAATATTCAACAAAACCATTCTACTTAATGGCTTACAAATACCTATTTTTAGTTGTTAAGTACCCCCAGTACTCTCTGGTTGTGGATAAATTAGCAATGTTTTGCTTTTCACATTGCCTGTCAGTTTTAATTTATATTACTATGAATTCCAAGGAGCTTCTATATTCTCAAGAAATACAATGAAAACCGAATCATAACTAAGATAAAAGCTACAACAGCATTCATTTTTGAAAAAGTAAACTATCCACAGATACCTGGATCCATTAACACAAGCAAAAAGTCTATCCCAAAGCATTCTCTTAATTCTGCTAAAATTGCCTCAACCAATGCTTTCAGCATTTGCACACCAGATACTTTTGTCAAACAGAGACACGTATGCTTTCTCACACTACATCATCAGTATCTGACCATATCAGTTCAACACATGGTCTCAATAAATCCTGAACACAGTTTAACATTCCAGGGAAACTAAGCAGATCTTTTACCAGGCATGCATTTCTGTGATGCAAGGTATGGTGTTGGTAAGTGAAGTACTGTGAAAGTACCAGACCTTTCGTTCTGGACAGGGAAACTGGGCACAAGACACCATTTTGATAAGCTCTTGCATAGAAATCAGGAAAGAGAAATCAGCGATGAATATATCACAGGCCTGATTAAGAACAGAGAAATAGCTGCGTGTTGGTGTTTAGTGCAACAAATACTGAATTTGCAGAGGTTGATTCTACAGACACTCCAGACCAACTTCTTCAAAGCACTTCAAATTACATGTAATTTTCAACAATAATTATAACATCACACTAGAAGGAACCATCAGACAGAAGTCAGACATGTTCATATGTTGCCATTTGGCCTATGAAGTTGACGACAACTGCAAGAATACCTGTTCAAAGTGGAAGGTATTTTTAAGCCTTTTAATATTGTTGATGCACAACAAGGAAAGTGAAAATGTATTATTTAATTCATAAGCACAGGATTCTGTAAGTTCTATTTGTACTGATGGATAAACTCCAGTGCATCAAAACCAGTAAAAACTTTCAGATCTGCTGAAGTGTCATCTTAATCTGCCTTGCTGAATCATCTATCAAAGTACTCACTGAGATCTTGCTGACTAAGCTTATGTCAAATAAAGTCCTGAAGGAAGTAGAATCTGAGAAGAGGAAGTTTATACTATGGCCTTGGTTATATAACAAAGTCATACTACTCATCTTTAAGTAAGATTTCTAAAAGACTTGTTAAAATGGTGAAATCCCTGCTGGTAGGAACGCTTATAATACCAACATTTCTGGAAGGTTTTGTCAGTTTGGACAGAGCTTAATCAGAAATGAGAATTGTCGCGGCAAATAGGGCACCTGCATTAAAAAAAAATAATTTAAATAAATAAATAAATATTTTTTTTTAAAAAAGAGAAACTGTTGAGAAATATTGAAGTTAATGAAAAAAAAACAACTTTGAATCAAGATGATGCAGCAATGTAACAGAACAGTTACCGTATGTAGGAGCACACTCTTGCACCTTACTCTTGATAAAACATATTTGGTTCTTTGGAATCTACAGCAGAAAATGAGCTGGAGAAGGTCTTCTGAAGACTTCAGGGTTTTTTGCTTTCAGTCTAGAACAAATGTGAGAGAAGTTAAGAGTCTGAGAATCCAAGTCTGAGAAGCTTGCAAGGTTTATGTTTCCAAAGATAGCTTTAACTTCTTCCTCTTCATACTGTCATGTAATAATGCTGGAACAATGATATTATTGACGTTAAAAGGGCAAAAATCCAAGACTGATACCTTCTATGACTCAATAAAAGGCACATGCCGGCAATCTTATACAGTTGTGCAACAAAGATTACTGAGGTACCTAAAGCATAACAAAAAGCGCTTAATTATTTACAACTGTTTAAAAAAGAAAGAGCTTGAGTTCCTGACAGAACACTGTGATTGGCATCTTCTTTACTGGAATCTTAGCACAAAGATCCTGCAGTATAAACTCTGCCATGTGAATCCATGCAGTGCAGTGAATCCTAAACCTACTGCTTTTTGAAAGTGTGCTTAGTTTGGTGTATGCTATTCTTGCCCAAAATAACTCCATATGGGTCCAAGTATTTTCTGATCTTAATGGAAAAAGTTTGAAGCAAACACCACCATTACCTAAGTTACAAAAGAACTGTAGGACTTGATCTTTTTTTCTTGAAATAGCCTAAAATTGCCTCTGCAATTGTCTCTTCAGTAAGGAAGTTGCCTCAATCTTCAGAAAAAAAATTTAAAAAGAAATAAAAGAGGCATAATCACCCTCCTAAAGATTCTGAAGGACATTCAGCTCACTGTCAGGGTATAGGTGCAGACAGTGCTCCACATGAAGACAAAAGGCCAGGAGGCATTACAATGTCCTGTTCTCCATGCAGTTTTCTCAGCATTCTCAGCCCACATCCATTCCATTTCCAGAGGACATGCTGAGATTCAGGTTACTGGGGTAAAGCCCCATGGTTAGTCAGGCTTCAGAAAACCGGTAATGTTTTCAAGTACAAAAGAACAAGGATTGGGCTCGCTGACTGACGCTTTCACAAAGGATTTTCTCCCAGCCAAAATGAGAAGTGATGTGTTTGGGTTTTTTTTTTTTAATGGCAGCTGACAGCAGAATATTATGAGTCGCTGAGTTTAATTAAAAACCTTTCACATTGGACACAATAGAAAATTTATACGAGGTGAAAAGTGCTTCTTCTCATCATGGGGATCTTGCAGCTACTTGCATTAAGCCAAACAGGTGCAGCTGTATTTTCAATAGTCAAGATTTTTGAGGCTAAAAGACAGACCTTTGAATTTATGTAAACTTCTGCAAAGCTGTGATTTACACAAGTGACAGTGAGAGAAAACCACCATTACATAGCTATAGAAGATAGCTGCCATTTTTATTTGTTTACAAAATACTTTGTGACTTTTCTGCAAGAAAAACACCTACAGGAAGGCAAGAATCACATTAGACAATCACAGCACAGTGACACCAGTGACAAAGCAGGTATCAGCCTTCCAAGAAATTGTCCACACAACTGGTTGAAAAACACATTACTCCACTTAGGAAGCAATTCCTGAGATTTAAGAATCCTGATGATTCTTTTAAGAATTGCTAAACCCCTGGAACATGAAGCTTGATCATCAAGCCCAGTCTGTCACTGTCACAAGTAAACCTGCAGAGCAATTCAATACTGCACACCTCCAGGTGCTGCAGGCCAAAAATAGTGTTTGAGGGAAATTAAGGCTTTAAAATACTGTCTACCACAGTTAACAGTTCAAAAATAAAGGAGCAAGGACATTAAGGCCATATAAAGCAACTCAGGCCTCTAACTTTTCACTCATTTACTGAAGAAACAAACTTTACATACTGAGGATATGGATGATATGTAAAGGAATAAAAAGCTGGTCAATGAAAGGTTAAGGAGTTTTGCAGACTCAAAAAACTTGTGACGAAATTCATGCTCCACTAATTTCTGACTATGAACTTGAACCACAATTTCCCACACTGTGACAGACCTACCTGGGTGATCATTCTGAGGTGAGTCTTCTAGCTTTGCTCTGCTAAAGCTGTTCCACTTGAAGACAGACAAGTACCTAGAGTCAAGAACTGTTTAGTGGAACCCAAGTTCCAATCATAGAATCATAGAATAGTTTGGGTTGGAAGGGACCTCAAAGATCACCTAGTTCCAACCCTCCTGCCATGGCAGAGACACCTCCCACTAGACCAGGTTGCTGAAGGCCCCATCCAGCCTGGCCTTGAACACCTCCATGGATGGAGCATCCACAACCCTGCTGCGCAACCTTTATTTGAACTCTAACTTTCAAATGAGGAATAATGGAGGGAGGGGTGGGTACTTGGTTTTATTTGCTAAAAGTAAAGAGTCTCTTTGACAGAAGAAGAAGAAAAAGAAGAAAAAAAAGATCACACAACCTAAACCCCCCAAACTTGTCATGTGTCTCAGTTTCTTCCCATAGCAGAATGGGAGAATGCATAATCTCACTGTTTTCTTGGTATGAGACTGGAGAGAGCTGGTAACAATGTGTTTTGATAGAGAAAAAACCCCAAAAGATAATTAAACAGCATCAAGCATTGAAATGACAGATTCAAAGAGTTCTTAAGAGTTTACGGGAGAAAGCATTTTCAGACTGGACTTCAGAATCTACAAAGGTTCTTTTAAAAGTTTTTATTTTCCTACTCTGGGTTATAATTAGCTAGCTACAATAAGGACTATTATGCTGCTTAATGTCAGCTTTAAGTGGACAAATGTTACCCAAATATGCTCATAATAATCTCTCAAAACAGCCAATATTTGCAATATTTTGAAGCAGAGCTTGAAAAAGGCAGGTATACATGAAAGCAATTACAACTCACACATTTGGTTTTATTAAGAAATGGAAAATATTTGCAGATATAACAGTTTTATTTCTAACTGCATTTATCACAGAAATTAAAAATAGGCATTTAATACTCTACCCTTAGATAGACTTCTCCCTTGCTGGCATACAAAAACTTAATTTACACTTCCCTGTGCCAGCATGAAAGGAACAATATGATCTATTCATGCATCTAATGGGTTATAAATTATAATAACCATTGAGGGAAAGAACCAGCTGTGGGTCTAATTGTAGATGGCACAATGAAACAGGACTGGACAACACAAGGTGCAAGTCTATGTTATGAGATAGAAACTAATAGTTAAAATATTTCATTATATTATAGAGAAATGTAACAATTTCTCATCAAATACTTGTTACAGTCTCATTCATCTTTTCTCAGAAACAATGCAACAATAGAGTAGAATTCAGAGAACAATACAAAAATCCTACATTTGAAATACTATATGGGAAAGACAAAGAGTATCAAGCACTTCTGTTTACACTTTTGCATAGTACATAAGTAAGAGGAAATGCTTTTGTTATTCAACACATAATTAAACTGTGGAAGTCAATGACCCATGACTTTGTTAATCTTGTGAGGACCCAGGACTCAAACAGATATTCACATAGAAAGGGAAATATTTAATGCATTTACATGGGTTATTTATAAAAATTTGAAGTGTCTTTGTCTTAAGAAAATCTCTATTTATTTGAATTTAGAAGGCAGTATTGGGTATATACAGTCTATCACAAAACATTCTGTTATTGTAGCTTTATTTTATTCACTGTGGCATTCTGTGCAGGATTCTGGCTAGGGCTGGCAGCCACAGTAGATTGTCATGTGTATTTGGCTGCACGAAACCAAATAAGTTTTTATTGACACAAATTAAGATAATCTTATTCTTACAGAAATACAGTACTGCTTTAGACTCTCCTTTTAGAGCTAGAAAATAAGGAACAACATCCAAGTACTAGCAAAAAACCTGAAAATAGGAACACTTATGTATCCATTTGCCATATAATAATGTCATTTTTGGAATGATAAATAAGAGACATTTTCAGTTTGTTTATTACCTTTTAAGTTGTTTTCCCTATTACTGTGGTACTACCTACAGTCAGCTAAATCAGGGCTTTTACTGAACGCAAACACATAGCAAATTACACCCTCTCTCCTCAAAGTACTTCCAGTTTGAAGATAAGATACAACAAATAAGTGAGACAAGCTTTCAGGTTGTGAGAAAACCTGTAACAAGAAGAGGCAGCAGCAAGCATACTAGCTCACCCTTTTCCCAACCTCAGCCAGCTTTCTGCTGCTCAGAGTAAAGCAGACCAAATGTGTTTTTGAAAGAGCAGGTCCACCCAGTTAGGGCACACCTGGGAGGGTAAGAGGATGCCAAGGATGCATAAGAAGAGAGAAGTCAGAACAAGAAGTCGACATTTGTGATTTTTAAAAAGAAGTTAAACAGAAGTGAGGTGTGATTTCTTATCTTCTTCATTAAGAAACCCAGTAAAAAGACCAAAGCTAGAAAAAACAGTTTAAAGTTGTGTTCCCTGAACTCCATATAGATGCTGAGGGGAGACTAGACACAATGAAAGCTAAAAGAATGGGAGTAATAGAAATAATTAACTTTTATTCTTCAGATATAGCCAGAAAAGGAAATGAAAATAGGATTTTTAAATGGATATCATGCCGAAAGATACAGCTAAAACTCTACTCATATGGCTGACATACCTCATGTCATGTACTATTGATGGAAAAAAATACTAGAAACAGGAAAAAGGAAAAAAAACAAAACAAACCAAAACAAACCACACAAACCAGAAACCAATGTATCTGTACTGAGAAGTGTCATAGAAATTCTGAATACTGAACATATGAGGAGGAGGCTTTCCTAAGCCATGAGACATTTCTTTACCTTTCAAGCACCTTCTTGTGTAACTAGAGATGTCTGTATTCTACTACAAATGCCTGGGGGAAAACTCACTCTCAAAACAGAGGCTAGAACGTCAAGTGCCTACACACAGTCTAACACGTTCTCTATATCCAATGAACTTGAGTTGTAGCTTGTCATAAATACTCTGCTTCAGCAGACAGGAACAGTAGATTCCACTGCAAAAAGGCGGCAGCCTTTTAAAAGCAAACACAGAAAGCGTAACTTAGTCCTATCCAGACATAGCTCACCCTCAGCAAGAACCTTGTTAATGCCTGCACAAAAAGCTGATCTAAAAAAACAGTGAAGAAGGAATATCCTCCATGTAACAGAGCTCACAAGAAGAAGAATCCTGAAATTTTCTTTGTAGGTATGAGTTGTAAATGCATGGAGACCAGTCGATTCCCACTTGTGATACCCCCCAGGAATATATCCATGAGAAATTAAAACAAGTGTGTAACAGTGCCCTCCTAAACAGGGAACAGCTACTGACTGAGATTTCCCTGCATGATCCGTGATTTCCAGGCACTGAGTTTCTATTAAAAAAATATCCTTTATGTTCTTCTAGGAGGTTGACGTTTTTTCTGAATCATTCAGCCTAACTGGAGCCAGGATCCACACCCGTCAGAGGCTTGCAAAACCCAGCAGGCTTCAGATATCATTTATCTAAAAAGGGCCCTTAGACCTAACTTCCTGCAATTTTATATATCTTTTTAGTATTGAAAGAATGAAGGCAAAGAAAGGTAAATAGTAGCCTATGTAACCAAACCAAATGGGGTGTTCCTTAAGTTTCCACTGCTACTCAGTAACAGATCTGAAAGCATATGATACAAAACCCAGCCCTATCAATAGAAAATCTCTTTTTTGCCTTTTAATCATCTCTAGATTGATGTGATCTATTAATCCCATATACTATGCCTTTGATTAAATTTATTTTCAAGCAGCAGTTTTGATGCTGTTAACTGAACACTACATTACCAAATGAAAAATGCTGCCTTTCTTTATACTTAATCCACTGTTCTCATTATATTTTTTTCATTGCTGTTTTGATCATTAACTGTATCACTAGAAGTGGCTTAATAATTACTCATTGCTTCTAGAAGCCTTAGTATAAAATTCTTCCTTATTCCTCAGGTTTTCTGGAAAAAAATATTAATCTTTTTTATACAATCACCTGTTGAAAACTTTTAATGCTATCTCAAGAGATAGTTGCAGTTTTAATAGAGTCTCACAAAAAAAAATGGATTCTCATTACATGAGAATCCATCTGTAATGAGAAACAGTCTCTACCCAAAGGTCCTCTCCAGTAACAGCATACCAAGACATACACTACTATTTTGCAGAAAAACTCCCCAAACCAAGATCTATATGTATCATCTTGTGCTCAAATTTAACACAGTTTCTCACTGCACCTGCTGGTAATGTATTAGAAAGTAAACACTTCAGATGATGAGCGCTATGCACTCATGTCTGAAAATATTCATTCTGTCCCTTTATAAAAAGTGTCAAACAGACCTTTCTAAGCAGGCATTTCAAAGTCTATTTTAGGGTTGTAGTCAAAATGGCTTTTTTTGCTTTTGTATATTTGTGAAATTGATATAAAAAATTGGGAAATTGCATCTTTTATTAAGGAAGAAATTAAGGGGTAACTCTTCGATAGTGTTGAGCTACATGCTTCCTCCATATTTATAAAACAAAGATCACTGTAGCAAACCTTGAATGTCTAACAATTACACCCCCAAAACATTATACAGAATTTGTAACATTTGAACCATTGAAATTAGTAGACGTGGGTTCAGATTTACAAGATCATGAATATCTATTTTTTCCCCATTCTTTCCAGATGTTTTTGTGACTAGATAGGAAAACACATATTTAAAAACTGATACAAGAAAGGAAATTGAAAACAAAGGTACAAAAAGGAACATCTAAACGTTTGCTCAGTGCTATGAACAGGAACAGTGTTTTATAGGAAGATAAACTTCAGTGTCATGCCCAGTGTTTCAGAAACAATAAACGTGTAGTTCAAGCAAAATGACCTTGATAAAGAGGAGAAAGTGTGTGAAATTATACATAACAAACACACAAGACAAATGACATCATATAAGTGATGTGAAACAATACATCAAATAAGGCAAGACTGAAACACTAAGTAGGAAGGAAAAAATTAAACAAAGGGCACAAATAGGAAGTACAAATACCCCACTAGCTCTGCAGAAAACACTCTAGGAACTCAGATTCAATAGTTCAACAGAGTGAGTGGGAGTGAAAATACAAATGGACTTATGAAATGTGTTAACAGAAATGGGGCAAATGCATTAATAGAAGTAGGGTATATAGAGCATGCAAGGTAATTATGCTGTTACGTTTAGCACTGGGGTTATAGCTCAGCCACCGAACCCGTTATGGGGCAGTGCTGTGTAAGAAAAACATTGTGGCCTAGGAAAAGACCTAAAGAGTTTATTTTTTTAACCTGTAAGAGCTAAATCTTCAAATACATCTAAAAGTGACAGTTGATCCTCCTGTCTGCCAAAGACAAGAACTACAATGACTTGCAATAAGGAGGACCAGAAAAGTCTTCCCCTTTTAAGGGTAGTGAAGTACTGCAGATGTCCCTCTCAAGACAAGTTACACAAAATATCTGTCAAGAAAGTTGTGGGTATACAGCATTTTGTTTCAGTGCAAGGGTTAGGCTAGATGACTTCTTGATATCTCTTATGACAAGTTAGCAATGCATTTTGAGAATTCTTCCCCAGAGTCAGTTATGACACTGTGTCAAGTGTATGAATCCATGCTCATCCTCAGATAAAAGTCCTGTTGCAACCTTTAAGAAATGCAGACAAAAAGATATAGCCCCATTCTCACCCCTGGCACAAATCCAAAAATTGCACCCATCAGAGCAGAAACAGATTTAGCCCATCACATCTCAATTTACTGCCTTCATATATCCCATTTACTGAATTAATGACATAATAATAGGGCTTTTCTCAAAAATGCCGGAATATGATCCAAAGGGAGATGGGATTTTCAGATACCTATTACTTGAGCAGTCTCTATACTGTGTACATGTGCTGCATGGAGCTATCAGTGGACATGGCCATAGCTCAAGAAGTCTTTGTTCACTCCCTGGCCTAGCTGCAGAAGGTGAAAGAAAATTGGTAGATGGATAACTACTCATAATCTTCTCAGAAATTCTTTAACTTATCTCTAAAGTTCTCAGGTTGTGAACTTTTTCTTCACTAGCTCTAAATTTCAGAGGCACCTAGACAATATGAATTTGTATAGGAATTCAAGCTAGGTGCCTCTGCACAAAAAAATCCACTCACACTTGAGCAAGACAAGGCAGAACACTCATTAGACTTCCTACTGGCAGCATTTAAATAAATTAAATTACGTCAGCAAAAACGACAAACAAGAAAATTTTCCTTGATCCAACAGGATTGTTTATTGCTTTTCCTCAAATAAAAATGAAGAGCCTAAAGTTAGATGGTATAGATACTAGAAGCAAGCACTCTCACTAGAAACCATCTTGGAACTATCACTTCACAGGGATCCTGCCCTGCGAGCACATCATGCACTCTCAACAGGAAATTCTTTGTTCTTCCCCTGACACTGTATTCACCATGCCACCTTTTGTCTCACAGATCTGGAGAGCAGTTGGAAGCAAAATATCTTAGTACCAATCCAGGAAAGATGAAAGTGACTTTGACAGGTCTAAACAAGCGCGCAAAAGGTGGAGTTGTAATGGCACATTCTGTGAATATATACGTCCTCAATACCCACTCTTATGCATTACAATTCCTGTGTTATTCGGGGCTCTGCCATTCTAAAATTGTCACTTAACAGCCATGATATGACACAGCATGACACGACATGAAATGTCTCTTTGCTCTTGACTGTGATTCGGTCTTTTTCACACATTACTTGCAGCTTTGTGGCCTCAAAGCTCTAATGTTAGAGTGCGTTACAAAATGATCAGTAGATGTCAAGGGCAAGTGAAACAAAAGACTTATTTTGTTAATGCACACAAATAAAAAGGCCTGAATAACAAGTAGATGTTACACAGAAGTCATATTTACATACCAAAGGTAGAAACAATGCAAGTAGGAAAAAAATAATTAATTCTAAATTGTTCTGAAACCATAAACATCCCTACATTTATTCCAGATGTAACAGAGAACTCTAATTCCTTTTTTCTAAGCTAACTCTCTTCAAGCCTAAATTACGTTTAAAATGTCACATTAAGTCCTTACAAAACTAGTTTCTTTCAGCAATCACTGTTGTCTGCTCGTTTATTTGTAAATACTCATGCTATACTGTTTAGGTAATGTAGATGAGGTTTGAATGAGGTTAGATGAGGTTTAGATAGCTTAGATGAGGTCTGAATGTCATATTCAACATTTTCTTGAAAGTGTGTTTTTCCAGAATGTATTGTCAGTATAGGACATCATACATACAGAAAATTACAAACTCTAACTTTATAGGATCTTTCTGATCCTAATCAGTTTATTTAATAGTCCTGAATGGAGTTAAGGCTTATAGACAAATACAACATTTCTATTCTTCCACCTAAACCTGTACAGTGTGCAATTTCAAGAGTTAGTTTTAACACAAGCCAATTTTTGCTACAAAGAAATGACTAACCCGAGAACATAAGAATTCAAATGACATTTTCTTTCCTGTTATGTCTTCCCTTATCTCTGAACAGGTACAGTGATGGTTTTAGACGACTGTACAGAAGAACACAAGTTTAGGAACATGTAACAGACCACCATCCTTCACGTTTCTTTTAAACAAACACTTCGCAGGGTGAAAAAAGGAGCAGAAATCTCATGAGCTGCTGTAGATGAATGAGTGTAATATACTGTAACGTTATCTTATGACTGAAGATGAGAAAGTGGCATAATCATTACAAATATGGAGACTTAATTTTTTTCTCTCTTGGAATTGGAGTTCTCACTACAACTGTGCCAACTACTGTCATCTCCACAGCTGACAACCAAATTCCCACTGACTTCAGAGAGTAGAGTTCAGAGTTTGTACTAGGGGCTAAAAAAATAGTGTATTTATTTATGCTGTTGTACTACAACACAAAGCTACATCACACAATCAATATGCCTCATGCACTGATATTAATAATAATCATGATTTTCCTGCAAGTAGGCCTAGGACCAAATGATCTTATTAAACATAAGCAACAAAACTCAAAGTAGATCACCTTTAGTAAAGTCAATTTGTGAAGCAGTACAGGTGAGTTTTGTCATAACACTGTAAAAGGAATGAGTATAATATGGAAAAGACTCATTAAATTAAATGCTGCAGTATTGGTAGATGTTGTAGAAAATAACAACAAAATTATTAAGATGTTAAAAAAAAAGTTACCAGAAATAAATGTGTTGACATTTATATCCTGGTATGACACACTTCAGAAGAAATCGAAGTGACTTACTAACAGATTTTTATCTATTACTTGCTATAAAACTCAGTGCACTTAATTTAGTATCTCAGAATTAAATAATTGCTTTGGTTTGAAGATCTCAAGGTGCCTTGCAAAAGCTAACAGATTAGGTAAAGTACACAAGCAGCATGCTGAACACCACTGGAAAAAAAGTCATCTCTGGAATATATAATATTACATACTCCTCCTGATGTGCAAGCATCCATGGCTCCTATGAAAATCCACACAAACTAAACATCTCCAAACATGAAACTCAAGACTCTAAATAGTATTTCTAGGTAGGTACAGAAATCCTGAAGTAAAAGATCAGCAGCCACTCCTCAGTGTTTACATACAGCACAATAACTATCTTACACAGCAATAAATGGTACCCCACACTTTTGAGTCATCCCAGACTACAACACTGATGTTTCTGACTGGGCAGCCTGCAAGTGCTACTCTAGAGGTATAGGCTAAGCCCAAGTCTGGTGATGCCTTTAGTGAGGCAGGTTTAAGCTGAGCTCTTCAGCAAATAACTCTTAGCAAACAGCTGACAGCATTTCCTCTATCTCACTTCACTTGTGTCCTTTGACAGCAACAGTATTAAGCATATAACACTACAACTTCAGCATGAAATTTTACATATATGAATTCCTATGTATTTCCTAGAAGCTTTTCTAGAAAAAGTTATTGTGCATTTAACCACCACGCAACCAGCTTTCCATAAATATTTACAACACTACAAGTATTTGAAATAAAAAATAATTGTCTACTGTGACACCTTCAGTTCCTATTTTCTTCTACTCCAGACTACCATACTGTTCCTAACATCACAATCTAGTCAACAGTTTTTTAAAAGTATTTTCAATGTTATACTACTTTTAGTCCTGGTTCTTTCTAAAGTTTCAGTGTGCAAAGGCCTCTCAGTTCAATATAAACACAGCTTAGTAAAACATAAAAATTCCAGTCTTAATGTACGGATCTGACCTTATTTTAGCCAAAGCAAAGCCTAGAGATGCATGTTGTGTTTTTAATGTTATTTTGTACAGAAAAGAAGTCTGTAAACATGACTCCTTGTTTGTTTCCAAAAGCCCTATCAGAACTGTTTTGTAGCAGTCTCATCACCAGAAAGGAGATTGAAAAAATAAATAAAAATAAACAAGGAAAGGAAATATGTTAGAATTTGTTTACATGAATGTATCTTTCTTCAAATTTGTTAGTTATTGATGTAACAGAGGGCTCAAGGAAAAAGAGAAGACTTATTATAAAATGGAGAATATCTCAAAATCTTTTCCAAATATCCAGTACTACTGAGCTGCACAGGAGTCTGCCTTTGCCACTGGCCTCCTTTTCTCCTCCTGACATAGGGAACTTCCTCTGCCCTCAGCTAGAAATCAAACATTACCTCTTCTCTCAGTACAAAGACCAACTTCCTTCCCTTCCCTACCCTACCTTGTCTTCTTCCTCCTTTAGATAAGTCTACATGGAAACTGAATGGGTACTGTATAATTAACACAGCTTCCTTTCTTGCTGGGATGCTTTTATCTTCTGGTAAAATTAAGCAAGATCAACTGGAGAGAATACACACTCCCACGCAAAGGCTGGGGTGAAATAGCATGCCTTGCTCTTCAGAGCTGGGATGGGAAGGATGGTGAAAAGTAGGAATAAACAGGGAATCAGACTAGGTAAAACCAAAGTCAAAGAGCAGTGTATTTATATCTCTACTGAATTCTTTAGACTAATTTTACTATTTGGATATACAGTGTTTGACTTTGAAAAATTCCAAACCTAGTAAGAACTAGAATACAAACACTTCTAAAACCTATTACATTAAATATGTGAACACTGCAAAGACAAAAGTCAAAAAGCGATCATACTGAAATATTTTATTTTGTATTTTTTCCCCACAGTATTATGACACAGCCCTTAATTATATCATCACCTGTATCAAAACCTGCCCATACCACTCCAGATAACAGAAACCAGATATGTAGGGAGAAAGTCAAACAAACAAAAAATCAAACCAACCAAACAAAAAACCAGCCTTGCTTTCATTCCTCAAGGACTTTCCTGAACTCAGAATCACAAATTAGATATCCTAACACTTAGATGTTATTTCATCTTCCCCAGATAATAAGATTTAAAGCACCCCGTCTTGTGTCTGTTCTTCTTGATGATGACAATAGTAAGAACTCTGTTAAGTGTCACTTCTGCAAGGCTAAACTACAACAACCAACTATTTAAGCTATGCTGCTGCTTGATGGGAATTCCACCGGCTTGCCAGTATTCTCTAATACTGTTGCATCCAATGGTTTTAAAAAAGGTCAGAATATTGAAATTCAGCATCAAACACTTTGCATGTTTGGTAGAAGGTCTGCATTTACACAAGACCAACTAAAATCTCTGATGCCAAAACTCCGGACACAAACAAGCAACTGCCATAAGCAGCATAAATATAAATGGCTAAGAATTGCCAACCCCTAGGAAAAAGGAAGTATTTTATATCCTGTAATACTGATGAGGTATTCAGTAAGTAGCTCTAATCATACGGAGAAGAAGGGGATTTTTGTTCTCTCCTCCAAAATCAAATTTATTGAATTGTGGGGAAAATAGGAAACATTTCTGAAGGAATAAGTAGTCGATTAAAAAATATTAAAGCACTTACAAGTTTGGTTTTTTTTTTTTCCATTCTATGGGGAAGGACAATAAAGTATTTAGCCTTGGAATACAAATCACAAAATTTAAGACAATAGCAGATTACAAGGGTGGAAGAAGACTACTACACAGTGCTATCCCAGCTGAGCAAAGGATTGTTTCTCTGTTAAAAACAATGACTGTGAAGTTATCACAGAAGACCATCCCACCAGGACCAATGGGTATATGGAAATATCAGAAAAACAGGTCCCCATTACCAAAAACTATCATTCCCTTCTCTTCTCCAAGTTATGACACCTATCATTTTTCTGCTTGTGACAGATACATCTATACTGAAGTCCCACAATCCTCATGCTATTCCAATGATGTTAATCAATACATCTCAATGTCTCTTTTGACATAATGCCAAACAGTAAGCAAAATAAGGCTACCTAATATATGCTTTTTAGTAGAAATACTAACAAATTATGAAACAGCTTGGTGGGGAGATGATGCTTTTGACTACTAGGGTACCTACTTGAAAGTGGCCCAACTCACAGAGGGACATTTGCCTATTACAAAAATCCATCTACTGAAACTGACCAATCTGTGCTCACTGCCATATACCTCTGGATTTCAGATACATCCCATGATTGTTTGGATGGTCTGGTTAAAGGAATGGGTACTTCAAGAAGGAACATGGGAAAGAACTATCTGCAACAGAGACAAATCTGTTCATTGCAGAGCCTTGAAGGCAGGCAACTGGGATTCCATAAGTTTAGCGCCAGGTAAGTTTTATAGGAAAGCATTATGAGGAAGAAATCTAGAGATAACAGCTGTTTCGGCAGCTTATAGATCTGCATTAACAGAGAAGAAACCATATCTCTGATAACCTGAATAGTTCTGATATACAGGAGGATCATGACAGAGGGCATTTTTACAGTATCAAAAGTGGATAGGAACTGCTGCACAAATTAGACAAGAGGTATGGGGTTTAATATATTGGTGCCTGTTGATAATCCTGAGATTTCATGCACTGAAACTAATGGGACTAATAAAAGGTTTTTGTAACAAGAGAACTGTTATATCTATGGCAACAGCAACTGAAATGAAGGAGTTATATCAGTGGCTAGAGACTTGGGGAGAAAAAGATGCAGATGCATGCACAAGATCTTATGTAACAACATGAAGAACATTGAAGGTGTTGGAGCATGTTCAAAGAAGGGCAACAAAGCTGGTGAAGGGTCTAGAGCACAGGTCTTATGAGGAGCAGCTGAGGGAACTCAGAAAGGAGAAAAGGAGACTCAGGGGAGATCTTATCGCTCTCTACAACTACCTGAAAGGAGGTTGTAGCCTTACCTACTTCTCCCAAGTAACAACCGATAGAACAAGAAGAAATGGCCTCAAGCTGTGCCAGCAGAGATTTAGATTGGATATTGGGAAAAGCTTCTTCACAGAAAGGGTTGTTAAGCAGTGGAACAGGCTGCCTAGGGAAGTGGTGAAGTCACAATCCCAGGAGGTATTTAAAAGTCGTGTAGGTGTGGCACTCAGGAACATGGTTTAGCGGTGACCTGGCAGTGCTAGGTTATGGTTGGACTTGATATTAAAGGTCTCTTTCAACTAAAATGATTCTATGATTCAATATGGGCACACAGGAGGCTGGAACCTTCCTCCGCAATCTCAGTAGTCATTGCTTTAGACAGCCAAACTGTGGGAGCATCCCCTGTGCATAACAGCTCCCATTTGGCCAATAAGGAAGTCTTACAGCTTCCTATTATTGGGCCAGTTGTGACAAGAGTACCCAGAAATGATCATAAAAGCCCGTTCCACAGTTAGACATTTATGGGCAAAAGTTTGGATAGTAGTGTAAGAATGCAAGTATAAGACAGCTGGAAAACAGTGCAACATCTTCGGATGGTTTTCCACAGAGTATATGTTCATGTTACAAATGTTGGCATTTGTAATAATTTAAGTTTATACCACCAGAGATGTGGACAGTATCAAAACTACCCTCAAACGTAAAAGCTTAAAGCAGATGTAAAGGAGATGCTGACTTTGCTGGAAGAGATGAATGAGATAAAAGGAATCAGTAGCAAAGTCCAGTTAGCGCATCCTAGGAATTTGGTGAGGGGTTAAACAGTTCCTCTCAGAAGAGAAGCTGTGAAGTTTCAGGAGCTCTGAATTACTAGTTATCACTGTGGAGAGCCAGCATCATAGACCACAAAGTAAAACAACCATCCTGACCTAATAAACTCAAGCAAAATAAGTCAAAGGAGGTGGTATATGTGTGGGAGTTGTCACTGTGCCCAGAGACTACTGATGAGCAGCCCCAATAGCCATAAAAGTAAGATATTATCAGATAGTATCTTGTGGTAAATGTATGATAGCAAGGTGGTTCAGAAGGCAAAAATGACAGATTGCATGTTTTGCTAAGAAAAGAAGAAAAAAAAACCTCATCAAACACGACAAGGCAAAAAGAGCTTTTGATTCAGTCCCTTTTCCAAGAAGCCATATTCCTTTTGAATTGGTCAGAGTAAAATAAGAATGTGGCGACTAACAAAAATACTATATGCGTGAATATACTGAAATATCTGCACAACCTTCAATCTTGATAAAAGTGCTGAGATAAAGTGATACATCAGAATAAAAGGTAAATGGGGTAGAAAGTTCAAAGCACCACTTGATCATATAAACGGCCATTAGCATACTCAAACATTTGAGTTTCTAAGAGAGGCATTACTATTAGAAGTGGCTGCCTGATGATCATCAGAGAGTGAATAGGCTGAAACAAGAAGGTACTCACCATTCATCAGCATGATAACGAAGTGGGAGTACTGCCAGTCAAGATTAAGGGGATGCAATAGTGTAGAACAGAGTAGAGATAGCAGAGGAATGAGGAATTTTTAACAGAGAGGATGCATCTAGTAATATCAGGAAGCATTCTCACATGGACTTGCTACACAGACCAAAGCTTTTAGGCTATATGAAAAGAAGCTGAAGTGCCTGACACTAAAAATTGACATTATCTTCAATATCCTAATTCCTGTTCTAGGTTTTTTATACATTACTGAGATAGTAAAAGAAAAAAAGATATATTTTTACGACACTGGCACCTAGGAAATCCCAAAAAGGATTCCTGTTTACACCACACCCATGAGTTTCCCACTAATTAGTTTATGTGGTCTCATTTTGACAATGGTTTAAGGCTTCTACCAGAAAACAAATTTTATGAACAGGAAATCAGTTGGTATGCAATTTATACTCAAGCTTTTGGCAGCAGATTGAAAGTTTTACATCATGTACTATCCAGAGAGATTTGGCAAAGTGGACAGAATGAACACAGCTGTAAAAAATGAATTCTCAGAAGCAAACCAGCTGAAATTAAATGCTTTCCATCCATTTAAAGTCGATTAGAACAGTGACTGAAATATTTATGAATAACTCAATTTGCTGTAGTGGAGCAGCACATAACAAAATTTCAGGATAGTAAAACTTAAACTGGTTTAACAAAAAGGGTGATTTCACAGATCACAGAAAGGCCACAGATCACTTCAGTGTTTTTTACAGAATAAATGTGATACGGTCTGGAATGAAAGTTTGTAGTAGTAGTCCTTTATACTTGAAATACCTTTAAAATAAGAGATGCTACAGGTATTGTGGGGGTCAGTGTCTTCTCCCAAGCAACAAGTGATAGGACAAGAAGAAATAACCTCCAGTTGAGCCAGGGAAGGTTTAGGTTGGATATTAGGAAAAAATTCTTCACAGAAAGGATCGTGAAGCACTGGAACAGGCTGCCCAGGGAAGTGTGGAGTCACCATCCCTGGAAGTAATTAAAAGATGTGTAGATGAGGTGCTGAGAGACATGGTTTAATGGTGGGCTTGTCAGTGTTAGGTTAACAGTTGGACTCAATGATCTTAAAGGTCCCTTCCAACCAAAACGATTCTATGATTCTATATAGAAGTCAGCTGAAAATTCAACCAGGACAACATAAACTACTATGAAGTACTTGTTTTCCATTTGTTTCATGAATATGACCTGTGAAATTGCAATCACTTTTGCTACTTAATGGAATTTTTTTCAAATTATGGAAATTCCTGTATGATGTCCTGCCCTTAACCATGGAAGTGGTACAGACGGTACTTCACCATCCCCCAGCTGAGTTTACTGGTAATTTGTCAATTCAGTAGACCTAGAGCTACTAAACTTCTCTGGGAATGCAAATCTCTTACAATTACTAAGTCCCTTCTTTCCAGAGTGTCCAGTGCTTGCATAAGGATGTCTTTCACCCTCTGCACAAATAAATTAGGAGAACATGAAAGGAATCAGTTCAAGACCTTTAACCAGTTGTCCCACAGTTCAGTTTTGTCAAGTAATATCTAGCTAACATTAAGAAAAAGAATCACTTAGTAATGTTACCACAGATGAAAATTATAGATGAATAATACTGAAAGGGCATAGACTGTTACTCAAACTAGCAGCTGTGATAGAGAACTATGTAGAAGTCCACTAAAATACTATTGCTGTTAAACCTCCATTAGCTGCTGTGCTGTTAGTAAAATGTTATTGCAATAGTTAAGGTTTAGAGTCATTCTCTTTAAACATTTACTAATTCTGTTTCTCCTCCCAAGAACATTACTTTCCCAATGTCAAAGCCCTTAAATATCTGCTGATTCAGCCTTTTGGTCTGAAACAGAGGAAACTGAACCAGTTAAAATATTCTGGAATATTCTATGTGGTGGGTTTACCTTGGCTGGGTGCCCGGTGCCCACCCCTAGTCCCTCTATCACTCCGCCCCCCCCGCAAAGATCCCAAAATCTTTGCCTTCTGGCCAGTTTGTGATCACTTCCAGGATCCCTGGGCGGCTGGGGTTCCCTATTCGAGCCCGTTGTGTTATCAATGCAATCCACTTGCTCCATGTGGCATCAGTCACGTGGTGTGTTGATGAAACTCTCCCTTTGAACATCCACCCCAGCACTGGCAGTTGAGGTGCCAGGAGAAGCTGTGCTTCCGTTCCGATCACTTCTGAGGCAGCTCGAACTCCTTCGTATGCCGCCAGTATCTCCTTTTCTGTTGGAGTGTA
>VYZX01016998.1:2913-20532 GCA_013401335.1 Brachypteracias leptosomus | reverse complement strand
GGCAAGCGGGGAGAGAGTAAGATGGAAAAGAAGAACCCATGGGTTATGATAAAAAACAGTTTTAATAAACAGCAGAGAAAGCAAGGCCGTGCGCGTGAAGCAAAAGCAAGCAAAGCTGTTACTCTCTACTTCCCATCCGCAGGTGGCGTCAGGCCTGTCCCAGCAAGCAGGGCTCCAGAACGCGTACTGGTTGCTTGGAGGACAAATGTCTTCCCACCAAATCCCCCCGTCCTCCTTCCTTTATAGTTGAGCTGACGCCATATGGTATGGAATATCCTATTGGTCAGCTCGGGTGGGCTGTCAGGTTGTATCCCCTCCCAGATCTTGCCTCCTCCGTACCTTTGGTGTTGTGTGAGCACTCACGGCTAGACATAACACGGGTGTGTTATCAACAGCCTCTGGGTCCCAGTACTGCAGCATAAGGCTGTATGGGGAAAATCAGCTCAGACAGACCCACTACATTCTAGCAAGCACGTATGAATACAAATTTTCAGCTTTGCATATATCAGTCCAACATGAGACAAAACACGAGGTATTGATAAAAATTTAGAAGAAATTCAGACAACTAATGAAATCCATTTAGTATCAGAAATAATGAGAGAAGATGAAAGTCTGGTGCTGTATAAAAAGCTGAAGTCTAAATGCAAGTATGGCTGGCAAGGAGGGTGGCTGAAGACAGATGGAAAGTGTATTAAGGCATTTCTAATATTCTGAGCAGAAATAGCTTCTTAGAAGGATACAGTGCTTTACCATATCCAGTGACTGCTATCCTTACTATTCACTGCATTTTTTAACAGGTATGTTTAGTATAGGCTGACATGCAAGTACACGGAGCTAGGCTACACACAGATGAGGTATTTATTTTAAAGTGGGCTTTTTGTGCTTGTTCTGATGCCTCTTGTGATACAAGAAATTATTCTGAGATGTTTTCCCAGCTTGAGCCATTCTATAATTGTCTCCCGCATGTAAAATGAGTATTGCATAGCAATGAGGAAAAGATGTTGGGAACTGCTCCTACCAGGTTAAGTAAAAATACTGGTACCAGGCCAAAATGGATGACTTACCATACTGTCAACCAATGTGAAGAGTCTGCTTAGCTGAAAAATGAAGACAGACTTCAAGGTCACAAATGAACTGGAGCAAGAAGAATGTGAAAAAGAGGAGGGACAGTCCACATCAACAGTAACACCTGATTTACAGTTCCAAGCAAACACACAAGCAGAGATCACCTGCTATCAACTTCTGAATGATCAGCATGTTCACATTTGTATCCTGGCTGCAAGGTTCTTCTGCACTGGGAGCTTTTGAAAGTCTTTTTTATTTTTTTTTATTTGTAGTACTAGGGACTATCAGGTCTGAAGGCAACCATTTTAAAGAGAGGTGGCCTTTGAGCAAAGCAGCAGTGTGCAGGCTGCATTTGAGGTTTCTGTTGTGACATTCTAAAATGTACATGAGATGGTGCAGAGAAAGGGAAGAAAAAGAAAACCCAACTGATTTCAAACTTTCAAACCTCAACCAGGACAAAGAAATCACAACGCTCAAATATCAAATAATGAGGGGATCTATAGATAGCACCATCACCAGTTAGAAACAACCCTCTTGCAGTTCATTGGGTTGTTAAAAAGTCACACTCTGTTGTCTTCAGAGTTCAGCAGTTACGGATAGAAATTCTCCTATTAGACCCCTGTTCTGTTACACAGCTGAACGAAACAATGAATATTATGGAAGCTTCATCCTGGTTATGAAGACTATAATGTTGATGACAGTACACTCATACAGATATGGGAAGCTAGATGACAATGCCATAACTTCTAATTTTCCTCTACAGGCAGAAAGTGACATGAGAAATCTTCAGGCCAGATGAGAAAACTGAAAACTCTGAGAATAAAACTTACAATTTTGTAAGGACCGACACAGCTACAAAAATGTTTATTACATCCAATAAATGATATATCTTCATTACCAAACTGATTTAAAAGACCCTTATATGCAGATAAACCCAAAATAAGCATGTAAAGCTAAGACTTTATATAGAGGTATGTATTACACTTGACTTGATTTTAGCATCTTTTGCTCTAGGGAGGCTGTGTGAAAGGCGAGGTTTTTGCATTTCTATCAAGTTTCCAGAACTGAAACTTTCTTTCACGGGAGTTCATTTAAAATATTCAGCTAGTTCTAGCTAACTCTAGTTTCTCATTGTTAATAACCTGACTTTCATAATACTTTTATGCAAACAGGTTGTCATATTTTACAGATAACTAAAATCCAGAAAAAGCAGCTGTTAAAAATGTCAGGGGTCCACAACTGAAATATGCAGACCACGCTTTTTTTTTTAATAAGTGCAATTTTTATAACACTTAGTATGTTCTAAGCACAGCTCTAGGTAATCTGTGAATTCCCAACATGGTAAAAGTTGCCTTACACATTGCATTGCACCAAATAAAGAAAGAAAGAAAAAAAAAGGAGAAAAAATGCTTCACAGCCACCTTCTAATTAAGAAAAGTAACATTTTTGTTAAAATGAACATCCCAAAAATTACACTTTTATGTGGACAAGGACTACAGTCACCATTCTGCACTAGCATCTGCCTCTTCTCCAAGACCAGACTTTTTCCCTTCTGTTCTCTTTCGCTTGGTGGAAGATCAAATTCATTTCAGATTGGAGCAAGGGCTACAAAGAGCTGAAAGAGCAGTGGATGAAATACAGTCTGTGGCTCCTCATCTGTTCTTCAAAGAGTATCATGTGAATTTTGCAACAGAAGAGACATTATTATCAGTCATTAGAAAGAAATCCAACCACAATTCCAAAGTGAAAAGCAATGCTTGTGTATACCTGGGTGGGAGGGAGCAGGGTGAAAGTCCAGCTCATTAAGGCCCAAGGGGACCTTATAGCAACCTTCCAATACCTGAAAGGGGACTATAAGAAGGCAGGGGAAGAACTGTTCACAAGGGTTTGTAGCGATAGGACAAGGAGTAATGGTTTTAAGCTAGAAAAGGGTAGATTTAGGTTGGACATTAGGAAGAAGTTCTTTACTATGAGGGTGGTGGAACACTGGAACAGGTTGCCCAGAGAGGTGGTGGAGGCCCCATCCCCGGAGACATTCAATGTCAGGCTTGATGGGGCTCTGAGCAACCTGATCTAGTTAGAGATGTCCCTGCTTATTGTAGGGGGGTTGGACGATAGGAGTCCAACCCAAACCATTCTATGATTCTATGATTCTAGATGGTTGCTGACCAACCTTCCCCCCATAACTGTCACCACCATAGGCCTTGGCTATGCAACAGTGTGTGTACATACACATAACATAGAACATAACATAGCTGGCTGCTCTTAGGCTAGGTGGCATTTTAAGATGTCAGAAATTAAAGAGAGCAAACCTTACCTTTTACCTTGGATTTACACACATACACCAGCCACAGAGAGACGACATCATCACACATACCCCCGCCACGACACCCAACACCCCACAAAGCGGCCAACAAGCCACGCCCATGTCCTTAAAAACGTTACGTTTGATAGGTTTATTTCACCTGGCGCCATAATGTCCTCTCCACCAGCGGTGGCGCGCGATGCACCCGGCACGCGGCAGGCCTTTAGGGACCGCGCCCGCACCGCCCCCTACCCGTGAGCCAGCGCGTGCGAGAGAGTGGCGCGCGGGGAGGCCGACGCCATGCCGGCTGTGGGGCGGGGGGGGTCCCGCTTCGTGGCAGGCGGCGACGAGGGCAGCGAGAGCGACGAGGAGTGGGATATCGGCGGCGTGCGGCGGGAGCCGCAGGTGGGGCCGAGCCGCGCCGCTCCCGGAGCCTTCGGGCGGGGGCCGCAGCCGGGCGGTCTCAGGGTGGGGTGAGGTGGGGGGAGCCGTGGCGGCCTCAGCCGTGGTGAGGGGCAAGGTGGCTCGGTGGGGCTCCCTGAGGAGAGGGCGGCCGCGGCTGGTGCTTCTGGGGTTATTTCCTGGCAGGGTAATGGTGGTGTACCCTCAATCCAGGAGTAGATAAAACCTGAATTTTGAGGGGTTTTACATAAAAACTTAATGTTTATTTACAATGTTTTTCTCCCCCTTAACACATCCCAATACCTCTTTCAACATGAGAGTAAATTTGAAGGCGACCAGAGGCCTGTAAAGGTGTTTTATATCTTAAATCTCTCAGATACCTTTCCTACAAGGACAGGCTGAGAAAGTTGGGCTTGTTCAGCCTGGAGAAGAGAAGGCTCCAGAGAGACCTCATTGTGGCCTTCCAGTATCTGAAGTGGGCCTACAAGAATGCTGGAGGGGGACTTCTTGCAAGGGCTGTTAGTGAAAGGCTGAGGGACAGTGGCTTCAAACTGGAAGAGGAGAGATTTATATTAGAAATTAGGAAGCTCTTCACTATGAGGATGGTGTGACACTGGAATGGGTTGCCCAGTGAAGCTGTAGATGCTCCATCCCTGGGGGTGTTCAAGGCCAGGTTGGATGGGTCCTTGCACAACCTGGTCTAGTGGGAGGTGTCCCTGCCCATGGCAGGGAAGTTGGAACTAAATGATCTTTTAGGTCCCTTCCAACCCGAACCATTCTGGGATTTTATGACTGTTTCTTGCTAACATGAAAATTTAAGTGATTTTATTTCATCTAATAGTTGTGAGGCATCTAATAGTGTAAGGCAGAGGGAAATTCTGTAAAGCTTTTTAATTGTTGGTTTGTCTCATGACTGGAATTGGAAAACAGAAGTAACTGAATGCTTGCAGTACTCTTGCTAAAGGTTATAGTCTGTTTTTCAGAGGCCTTGATCTTTAAGTTGAGGTACCTATCCAAAGACATGCATTATTTAGGAATTGTTGGCCGAGTAGAACAAAAACAGGGCTAAAGTGTTATGTTGGCTGTTTCTCACCTTTGGTTTTCTAGACACTAAGCACTTAGTAATATCTTTACAAAAGTTGTTATAAAGATAGACTACAGTAGAGTGCTAGGAAAAATTTGTGTAATTCTGAGTTTGCACATTATAACTTGAAAACTTACCATGGAATATGACTTTCCTTCTTTCCAAACCCACTTTTATCTGCAAAGCAACTAGAGAACAGTCCTCCATTACATGTGGATAAGTGTTTTGACTAATCTAGATAATTCTAGCAGCAATCTTCAGCAGCATCTGCAGCTTTAATAGAGAATGAGTCTGTGATGCTTTTGAAAGGAACTTGAATCAGGAAAATCTGATGCATAAACTCATCTTTTGGTCAGGGCATTTTTCAGCCAAACCATTTGTGGTGCAGCAACACAAACACCTCTGTCACTGCAGTAAGTGGAAAGAGGAGCAGTAGCCCTTTCCAGCAGTGGATTCATGCTATATCAAGCCACACAACTAGGCATTGAGCTACATTGCCCTGAACTCTTATGTCTGATAGATATATTTTTTCATGCTGTGTTTTGCAATGTGGGAAATATACAAAAAAGGTACAGAAATGTGTTGCAATGTTTTTCTAGCACTGAAAGATGAAAAAGAATCTTCATGGAAATTAAATACTATTAAGAAAAACTGAGAGCAGTGTAAAAGAGTAGCAGCTCTGTTGAGAAAGAAGATACATACATTTTCAGAGAATGAAACCTTTCTGAGAAGTTAATTTTAAAACTTACTTTACAGTAGACCCTAAGCAGGTCTACGAAGATGGAAGAAGGAAAATTTTATCTTGCGCCACCCCCATTTTGTCCTTACAGAGGTCATTAGTGCCTTTATGCTGAAATCAAGCGGTAGCTTTTATCTTAAAACAGTTACTAGATTTTGACTTAACCTTTCTTTGCTTATCTAGCAGTTGGATCAAATGTTGCAGGCAGACACGAATGAAGCATTAAAGAAGGCTCTGTTTTGTGGTGATGTGTCATTCATTGAAGAGCTCTTAAACTCTGGTGAGGAAAGTCAGTTATGAAGTTGAGTGTTTTTAATTGAACTTGACAAGAATTCTAAAGCTTTGGACTTTCTTCTTTCAAAATAATGTGTGAAGTGCACATAGGAATATGTGAATGTATTCAGTATAGGATGTAAACTCTTACGTTAAAGATGGAATTACTTTTTCAGTGACCCAGCATGTGGTATTCCAGTACATTCCTTGTAATTTATATTTCTTTCATCAGTTAGGAGCCCTGAAAATTGAGAAAAATACTATATGTGAACTATGAAATAAGGCATTTCTTTATTTTCAAGTGCATCTTTAACCTGAAAATATCAACTGCAAGCATTGAATTTGAGACTGTTTAAATTGAGGGGGAGAATTCAGTTGGTGGTCTTACTTTGGTGTTGAAGGTTGCTGGACGGGAGAGGCAAAAAGGGGAGGCTGGCTTTTCTTGTTGATTTTAATGTTCCCCAAGTTTGGAGTAGTACTGCTGTCCTGGCAACATCAGCTAAACAAAGATTTTGTGTTTCTAAGAGGTCCAGTAGGGTTTAGGTGGCCATTTGTCCCTAAGAAGTAGTTTATGTTAACACTAAAAGCCTTTCTCCCCATTCTGTTACTCAGTATTTGTCTGTAATGTGTTTCTGTTATTCAGTGTTAGGAGGATTGGATCACTTATGAAGTATCCAGGGCAATCAAAAACTACATAGCTGAGCTGACCTGCCTGGTGATAATTGTCAGGAAGTTCTGCTTCGGCAAGCAAGCAGAATATAGTAACCAGGAGCTTGCTCTCTGAGGAGAATGTGTCTTATGGCTGGAAGAAAGTTGTTTCCTAATTAGCAATGGGCTTTTCTGAGTTTTAAAACAAAGACATTACTTGCCCTTTTAGAAGAAATCTGTTTCTCACCATAGTGAAGGAGCAATTTTCTTTTTAAATTAAGTAAAAACTCTTGCACAGGCTGAAACATCAAGGTGTAATACTGAGTGAAATACATCTTCTGTCCTGCTTTGAGAAAATATGTTATTATAGGTAGTTCTTAGTGATGTGTATGGATCAGATTGTTGAGTTGTTTTCTGACAGCCATCTCTCTTTAATGGCTTGTATTTCAGTCAAATGGCAATAGTTCACTTTCTGTGTTGATCCCTGCTACGCAAGGAGCAATGCCATGCTGTTGGAAGTTGATGATTGGTATCTCTAAGACCTTAAGGTCAAGTCAGAGATTCTTGTAATCTAGTCTCCTGTCTTCTGAAAAGCAGAAGGCAGTATCAGAGGAGTATTGATCGTTTCCTGAAAATAAGATTAACAGCAAATTTTGACCAATCCAGTACTGTCTTGCAGGGCACTAGAACACAATACCTCTCTCGCAGGGAGGCCTTTCTGAAGAAAGGGAACATTGTTCTTCAGAGCATTGGTGCTTAGTCAGATTAAATCTTTGCCTCCAAAGTTGCTTTTAGTGTATGTTCAATAGAGCTTGTAGGAGGCTTGCTACCAGCACTCAACCAAACTCAAGAGTTTGTGTTGGAAGTGGATTTCTTAGCAACCGCTGGGGCCATTTTTTCAGGTGGAGTGAGAACGTGTTGTCTTCTGGCTTGCTTAGCTCCTGCTTTGAGAATGTTTGGTGCTGAGGCTGTTTTACAGAGCTCCTTTAGGAGATAGACAAGTTCAGCGCCTTCCCTTACCTCCCTAGACAATGCCAACATGCTAAGAAGAAGTTTCTGAAGCACGTGTCACAAAAGGTAACACAAGCAAGTAGCAGGTTCATGGGTGACTTGGGCATTTTGGTTTGCTCTGGGAGTAAAATACTTAACACCATATAATTCCTATGTTTGTTTTCCTGAAATGGAATTAAAAGTTATGATGTCAGGCTGATCAAAGATATAGCTACAGTGGAATCCTTTTTCCTATTTGCATTCAGCAGTTTGCTCCACTCTTACCTTTGCATGGGTGCTGGAGCTCATCTGGTCTTTTGTGAGCCAATTCAGAGAATTAAAGTGGTAGGAAACTATGAGAATTGAGGTGGGATGGGGGGTGGTGACTAAGTTTTCAGCTGGTTTAGGACTTGGAACCCCGAGTCAGATGAGGACTGTAGCTGGCCCAGCAGCTCTGATGTAACTCAACTTTAAGGTACTGTGGAAGCACAGCACAAAATGCTGACAGACTTAAAAGAAATCAGTAATTCTGTTAGAAGTCTAAAAGGCTTGATCCTAGAAGAAATTTTCCCTCAGATGAATTGGATCTGAATGTGAGTGGATTCTAATACTAAGAGATTTATTTAAACTAAAGGGAAGTCTTTCAAGACTTCTTTTTTTTTTTTGGTATTAAATATGGAATTATTTAGCATAAAAAGCTGTACGTAGAGGTTGGTCATAGTTCTTTGGGCATTATTACCTTGTTAACCTTTTTGAATTTGAGGTTACATTTTTCTGTATAAAACTAGGCTTTCTATCCTTACTGTTATTAACCACAGTAAACAAAATACCTGAAAGAGTTGCCAGAGAAACTGTAGTAATCACAGAAAGAACATGGTTCTTCCTTTGCTGTTCTCTTGCTTCACCATTATTCATGTGCTTTGTGTAATTTCTGCTATAGAGCTTGTCTGTGGCCAGAACTTATTTCTCCCCATTCCTGAGTAGAGAAGAGGGTATTTATCAGTAATTCAGATTGTAGGAAAGAATGTTGTATCTCCTTTGCCTCTTGGATGTAATTTGTGAGGTTATGTGACTGAAAAGGTCCTCTACTCCTGCCCACAAAGGAACAGAGAGTTAGTGGCAGGTGGGGAAGCCCAGATTGTACCCTGGCACAGCTCCTCCAGCCCCATCACAGACACCCATCTCCACAAGCCCAGAGGAGCAGAGAGGCCCGAGGGCAGGCAGGAACCCAACTAATGGACTCAAAGGAAGGGACTCCTAGGTCTGTCATAGGGCCCTTGTGCCTGGGTGCCAGCGACTGTAGAGGCAGGAGTGAGTGAAAGGATGTGCCAGCCACAGGAGTAGGACTGGGGCTCAGGGGCTTATGTCTCTGTGATGCCAGCAGAGGAAGGAGGCTGACCAGTGTGGCCAGAGCTGTATGTGTGTGCCTGCTGAGAATACACACTCAGCACCAATACTCGTTGGACCTGGAGGTGTGGAGCTGCAGCAGCATCTCTCTAGGCTTCACTGTTGCCTTGTAGGACCTCTTAAGGGCCATTTTAAATCCTGAACTGATCTGCATACTTCAAGAACAGCTCATGTAATGAGAAAGTCTGAGTAGCGACCAAGGGGAGACATTTCTGGTTTGGTCAACAACTATAACCATGCAGTCAAGAAGCAATAGGACTTACTGTTTCAGTTGTCCTTTCTTTGTCTTCTTCTGGGACTCTACGTGTTTTGCCTTGTGACTTTCACACTGTGTGGTACTTAAAGGCAATCACTACAAAGATGGCAGCAGACATGCAGGACAAACAAGCTGTAGCACCGCTTTGACATTTCATTGCCAAAAAAGACCATTCTACTTCTAGAGCTTGGAAAAAGCATCAGCGTCATGGCAGATACTGTCTGCTATATGTGTAAAATAAGCATCAAGAAAAATACCTTCTCAAGAGTTTTGCTAAGTCTCTATATGCCTGCCAAATAGATCTACTGTTCAGATGCATATTAAAATAAAAAGCTCTAGATAGGACTTCTAGTTACATGGACTGCTTTTCCTCTTAGGAGGAAAAGGGACTTCTTAAGGCTGACAGAGTGCCAACTTTCTGGTGTTCCTTTCCTACTAGTATTACTCCAGTGGGCTGTTGGGTATCAGGCTTTCCAAATTCTTGAGGTGACTCATCTGCAAGGAAATTCAGTTATGACTGCTAAGGGACACTTGCTGGCTCCCTTTGTAGAACTTGGCTGTGGGCTTCAGTGAAACGTTTTATATACTGCAGACAAACTGCTGTGCTGTGACATTAAGGACTGCAGCCTGTATGTATCTGCTAAATCTTCCTAAGAAAATTTGATCATTAACACCTGCAAGCCACAGAAATTTGAGTGCTTCAATGCCTGCCTTTTGTTGAATGCTCCCTCTTTACTGATTGCTTCTACAAGTCCACTGATATTAAACAGTTGAAGAATCAGTCCAAGAGCAGTGACCTGTTACTCCCTCAGCTTTAATGACTATGTTGATACACTGAGCACATCTTTGACAAACTACCAGGGCAGGGAAAGTAAATACACATTTTGCCTGAAAAGGTGTGCATGTAGCTTGACTGTCACAAAAGTCTTAGGACAAATTGTGTTTTTTCGTAGCTGTCTTTTGTAAAGATGTATTTTTGATTATCCATAGTTGCTGTTGGACTACTATAGAACCAGCTGACAGAAACTGTTACCAGTGGAAGTAATATTTGAGGAAGGATTGAAGGAAAGATGATTCCTCTTACTGCAAAAAATGTATAGAGATTTTTATTTGAAAGTTGCCAGATGATTATCTTGGCCTGGTACTTGGTGAATTTGGGAGGGCTGTCTGGCAAGCTTACCTTTAAGCACAAAAGATGTGGCTATTGTAAAGAGTAACAAACAAACCTGGTGGTTGTGACTGAATCTTGCATAATCTTCTATTTCATCTTTGTATCGAGATAATATTTTGTTCAGTACTGAATGTAAAACTGGTATCAGCTAGTTAGCTGCCTTGCAGGGCAGGGACTAAGAGGAGCTGTGAAGCAGGAAAACCCTGGTCAATATGATCTTAATTGCATGACAGGCAATTTGCTTCCACAGCAGTCTGCTTGGCACCAACCAAAATTTTTCATTTGAATTTAAGAAGTTTATTATACGTAAGTGAAGAAAACAGAGATTCTGTGCACTTCTCTGAAATTATTTTTGCAGGTAAATTTATTACTTTTTAAAAAATGTAGTCTTTTTGTGGTACTTCTTGTATTGAGAACTGAGCTTCCTTTGGTGTCAGTTCTAAAAGTTGTTTTCTGGTGTTCTAGATATAGGTGTATGAAAAAAATGAAAATTATGTAAGAGACTTCTCTCCCTAGGACTAAATACAAACAGTGTGTAACCTTTGTAAGAATACATATTGAGAGTAGGGTTTATAAAATGCATGTGTATTATCATGAGTGTTATGATTTGAGTATCTTAAATTTTGACAGGTGTAAGCATAGAATCTAACTTTCAGTTTGGATGGACTCCCCTGATGTTTGCTGCCAGTATGGCTGACTTTGCGGTGGTGCGTCTTCTTCTGGACAGAGGTGCTAATGCATGTTTTGAAATAGGTAAGATGGGAATGAAAAATACTGGCCAGTAACGCTCAGTACCAGACATTGTTCTATATTTATTTTCTTTTAACATATATAAGGAAAAAAAAATCCAAGTTCATGGTGGAACTGGGACCTAGTCTAGCTTTCACAGTTTTGAAGTAGAAGTCATAGTTTTAAAGCAAAAGTTGAGTTCTTGGAACTAATCTGGAGTCAGTTGATGGGTTTTCTTGTTATTTCATTCTGTCTTTGCTCCCCATATCCCAGTCCCCAAGTACTTTTAAAAAGAAGTGCTTGGAAATACCTGTTAAAGAATTCTGGGATCAGGTTGTACAGATAAAATTTTGTTTGATCCTGTTACAAAGTATATACATGTAGAAACCAACTAGAATCCCAAACAACAGGAATAGCTTCCCAGTTTGGGGGAAACTAATGTGAACTTCTTTAAAACTAGAGCAGTTTTCCTATTAAGTGAAAACTGTTCTTCAGTGTGTTGCTAGATCACCTTTTTCTGCAGGAGTTCAGTGGAGCTTCTAAGTAATATCAGTTCATCTGTCAATTTTTATGACTTATTATTATAACTTTTTCTACTTAAACTGTGGTTATTTTCCTTCTCTTTCATCATGCCGGAAGATTTATCGAAACTCGGAAGAAACTGATATGACACACAGTAGTGCCAAGTACATAAAAGCAGTGATCATATTTTCTGGTAACTTGCCAATATTTGTAATACTAGTAAAAAAAAAAATAGTGAAATGCAGATGGTACAAAACTGGCTCTGAAAATTTTCTTGACCTTCTTAGCAGCTGATCAGAGTATGAGTTTTTTGCCTGCACCAAGAGCAATCATGCCTTTGAGTTACCGTCCTTGTAGTCAATTTGAGAGAACTTCCATGTGGCTGCCTACAACTCATACTTGTTTATGGCTGTAGAGAGCTATAAACAAGGGCAGATGCTGCTGTGGGCAGCAGTTTTGGCTGGCCAGTTAACCCAGCATTTGTTCAGTGTGTGACCAACTATGTTTGCCCACAGTAGCACCTTGCTGGGCTCAGGTTTCTTGGCAGGTTTCCCTGTTAGTCCGTGTAGGGAAACAGTAGCTAGGACATCTGCACAGCAGAATACTGTCCAGCCAGGAACAGTCTTGTAAGTCATTGGTTCAGGTCATGCCACAGGTGTTCAGCAAAGCTGTGCCATCCTAACATGGTACTGAATGTCACCCCTTCTGCTTTTTTAACATCAGCAGACAATTATATACATGATCCTATACTAATTATCCTATAATGCTTATAACCCGAGTAATAGCTGTACTTTTAATCACCTTTTGTCATGTTTCAGTCATTCTTTGTAAGTGATTGCTTAACTTCATCCTTTTTTGGTAGTTGTGAAGAATGGGGAACTAATATGGTATTGACTGTGTGGTGGGATCAGGATGCAGCATCCTTGAGGAGTAAATTTACTGGTTTATCTGGGTTTTTCAGATAGGCTGAAAGTAAACTAGTCTTTTTTTGCAGTCTCTTACCACTTTTTCTCTGCAAAAGAAGCCTGAGAATTCTAAGGTGTTTCTTTCCCTTCCCTTTTGCTTGCTCACATGTATGAGCTATAGCTGGGCTAACAGAAATTAATTTCACACTCTTTCATTACCTGAAATACTTAAATAACTGTAAGTTTCTCCTAAATATCATTCCCAGATTAACAATATTTATCATTACCTTTGTTCAAAGTCCTACCATCTTTCTGTTCATGTTATTACTGATAACCAGGTTAAACATTTTTTTTGGTAAAAATCTGTCAGTGTATCAAGTAATTCACTGAAATGTTAACTGCTTACTCTTCAGGAGTTTTAAGTGACTCTGAAATTTAATTTTTCATTTAACATACTGATTTATGTGTGCTAGAACTTCTACAAGAGGTAGTTGAGAATTAGAAGATAGTCTGTTAAAAAAACAGGTGAATTTAAATGCAAAACTAAGGTCTTTGGTTGGAAAAGTGATGACAAGAAGCAGTGAGAAATAGAGCAGAGGGGAGTAAAGCACATAACAAACTTCTAATGTTTAAATATAATAAAGTCTGATTTTAGTTGAAGAATAAAGATGTTAATATATACATGGTCATCAAATTTCTACAAGAAAGGCAGAAAATGTAACAATTCATAGTATGGCCTGAAGTAGGTACAGCTAAAATTATACTTGTTAAAACAAATTGTTAAAGACATGTTTGAACTTGTGAACGAGTTTGTGCAATAAGCAAAATAGGCTGTTACTCAAATGCCAAATAACTCACTGAGGCATTGAGGTGTGATGCTTCCCACATCTCTGTAGGAGAACCATGGGAAAGGAGATCCCTGTTCTGTGGGCAAACAGCAGTGATGTACAGCTCTGATTTGTAAGCAAAGGTGGCACATAACACCTAGCCAGCTTCAGAGCAGGAGTAAATGTACTGGTGCCTCCTGATGAATCTTTATGGACTGTTTAGATGTTCTTTAAGTCCACATCGAAAGCCTGAGTTTTAATCCTCCTGCCATAGTAGTGTAGATTAGCAAACTTACTTCCTTCTGTATGTCCTTGTTACTTCCACTGTGCTTTGTACAGGCCTCTCCTCCCTAAATTGATGTTCATATGTGTTTATAATACATTTAATGCACTTTTTTTTATCCATTGCAGTTAACTTCCTGTAAGCTATTCCTTCCCTTGACAGTATTTTGAGGAGAGGTGGGGAGGAACAGGAAGTGAATCTACTGGTGTGGAACAAGATTTGAGAAACAAGTATCTATAGTTAAGCTTCTACTGTTTTTTTTGGAATACCTAAGATATATCCTAAACTTCAGTAGGAATTCTCAGATGCCTTTGTCTTAGTTGATAAGTCTAGTGACTTCCACTGGAAGGAAAAGAAGTTTCCTACCTTTTCCTAAATATCTTAGAGTATCAGAGCCTGGTTAACAACTCTAGCAAATGTAAAGGCTTTTAAAGGAAATTCTGGATTAGCAGAGTATTTACATGTGTGTCTGTAATTCTCTAACTGCACGTTTCAAAACAGATAAGTACACTGTGCTGATGGCAGCATGTACTGCACGTGCTCCAGAGGAAAACATCTTGAAGACTGTAGAACTGCTTCTATCAAGGAATGCTGACCTGAACTTTACTTGCAGGTATCAAAAAACCCCATGTCTATGAATACAGCATAAAATGGAATATTAATATACAGAGATACCTTTATAGATGTATCTGTTGTTGGTTAAAATGTTGTGTACTTTAATAGCTTTTTGTAATTTAGCTGCTGCCTGTAAGAGATTAGTGTCCAGATATTATTTCTCCTAGCACAGTCATTTATTTGAGTAAATAAGACTATGATCAGTTTTATAAATTTTAAGTATGTTCCTCAGTGAAGAAGATATGCATTTAAGAGAAAAACTAATCTTGATACTTTGGTTGACTGCAGTATAAGGGCAAGAAACATGTCAAATGTGTCCTCTGCCTTTTCCAAATCAAATTGCCTCTTCTGTATAAGGATGTCAGTTACATCAGTTAGTTATTTAAATTCATGTCCTCCTTTTGAGCTTTTTGTGGATATCTGGCTATATTCATTTCACAGACAGCTCCTATGGAAAAAGAAACTTCTCTGTAAAATACATTTATTCCAGTGCAATCTGGAACTATTCTCCCTCTACTGGAATAAAAGATATTGTTTAGGTCAAGTTGAAACTGCTTGTTTTTCAACTAATCAAAATTCATTTTTTATACCACAGCTCTTTCACCATTTTACCTGAAATATGTGACTATAGTCCTCTAAGAAGGACAGAATTGGAGGCCTGTTGGTTCTCATGTAGAATGCAGTTACTCTGGGTTCTGAACTTTGCTGTGAACGTAGCACTGGTAGACACAGAGGAAACATAGTTCCACTGAAGTGCCATTGGTGTCTGCCAAATTTAAATGCCATTCCTTTAGTCTAATAAGAGGGGCTAAAACTTCTTCATGAAAGAAGAGAAAACTGCAGACTCTAAAATAATTATCTATTGTTGCTGTTAGGTAGCTGAGTATTAGGATAAAATCCTGCTTTAAAAAATAGGGGAAGTCTTTACATTATTAAACTTTATCCTGTGTGTTTGAAAATGTGAGCCAGAGAGCAAAGCTGCAGATTTATATTGGGGAAAGACCTTTGGCTAAACTTTGAGAGAGAGAGGAAAAAAAAAGTTTGGATTCTGACACAGGATGGGAATTTTAAGGGCAGAACTTTATTTATAAACTTTGAGTATGTTATGCATAGTTGGTCTTTATATACAAATATTTATTTACTATCTCATTTTTTCCTAAGGCCTTGGGCTAGCATATGAGTTATGCTTTCATACATCAGATACAGAGTCCAGTCATTGTTTTTTTTCTCACTGTAGCAATAGTAGTGTTTCTCAAATGAAAGGGTAAATTAAGTAACCTTCAGAAATGTCATATTCGTACCAAACAAAAGTAGAAGTGAGATGACAAGGTCTATTTTCCTTCCAAAATCTCTGTGCTGCCTTTATTCCTTTCCAGTATTTGACATCTGTGCATACCACTTCATCATCAGAACTGCTCAGGCAGCAGCTTGTGCTGCCTCTTGTGAGCTTCTTCCGCTGTGTTCTGAAATGGATGTGAAAACCATCAAACCAGCTTCTGTGAAGATTAAGGGATCAGAACAGAACCTCTGTGTGGCACTGCAGTCCCATTTCTTTTGTTTCATTATAGAATCATAGAATGTTTTTTGTTGGAAGGGACTTTAAAGATCATCTAGTTCCAAACCCCTGCCATAGGCAAGAACACCTTCCACTAGCAAGTAGAATGTTACATAGGAGAGCCTCAGAACTGGCAGTGAATTGAAATTATTATGCGAGTACTTCCTGTGTGATCAGCCTACAACAGGTGTTAAGAACTAAGATTCACATTATTTGGCTGTCTCAGGGCTTAAGAACTGCAATGATTTTAGGAAGCTTCTCTTTTGTCCAGTGACAACTGAAAAGTTTGAATGCAAAGCAGAATACTTAACTTTTGTGTAAGATAGAGTTCAGTATTTATCCTTTCTCTCTTGCACTGTAAGGGTAACCAGTACGATTTCTATTTTATATCATCTGGAGGTGATACACAGAAACTCATCTTTTTTTTTTGTCTAATTCATGAAGTGTACATGTAGTGGGGGAGGACTAGTGAGAAAAACTGATTTTTTGAAATGCAGTCTAAGAAAGAAGATGAGTTTAGGAGTGGGGAGATAGATGGTTTCTTTTCAATAGGATAGAGTACTGAGGAGGAAGTATTCGGTTGAGTAACTTCAGATATTTTTGATAAAATTGGGAACTGAATATTGATGGCTGTAAAAACAGTTTTGTTGATGAGAATGTGGTGTATAAAAGCATAAGTGCTAACTGAAGTTTTGAAGGACAAACAAGAAGTAAGGTAATGGCCTGGAGAAACAAGAAGACATTGTAAGACCTGTTCTCTGTAGCCTTTGTAGAGCTACTATAGCCTGAATACTTCATTTAAGTGAATACTATGTTGAGAAATTTGTTCTGCTTATCTTGTGTCATTTGCCTCACTCTTGCTCCAAAATGTGAATTACATACTTTATCCTTTTGTAAGGCCTGGAAATATTTAAGCAGTCTTTTTTTTTTTTTAACCTCTCATAACTTGCAATACTTTCTTAAAGGTACACTGATTTTTATTAATGATAATCTGTATTTTTGTTTTAGACAGAAGGAAAAGGCATCACCAACTGATAACTAATTACTGCTGCTAGGATTACTTGTCATAGGTTGTTTAGTAAATACGGATTTTAGTGATGGCACCCTCCAAGTTCTTGTTTACATGAAGTAGAGTAAAAGAAACCTAATGGCTTTGCCAGTAAGGAGAGTGTTTTGAGTTGATGTTTCATGATAATAGCTCATCATTAGAAGAAGGTTCAAATGAACGACTGAAACCTTCTTTATTTTGACATAAGCTCTTTGTCTGTCATTCTGCATGAGCTAGAGATGAGGTATGATTTTGTTTGGGGGGCTTTTTTTCCCTTAACTCTTCAAAATTTCTGGCATCAAGTCCTGGTCAATGACCAAGCTTGTTTTCAGTGTTTCTGCTCTAAAATGGTTATGAATTTTTTGTATGTTTAAAGTCTTAAGCAAGTCTTTGATTTATGTTTTTTTCCTCATTTTTTGGGGTGAGTATTGTAAAAACTAGCCCTTTTTCTGTCTTTTGTCACTGTACAGATTAAGAGTTGAGCTTGAAGCATGTTGACGTGTACCTGAATGCATATGCATGAAAATACAGTCACTGCTCAGGTCTGCTATTAAGTTGCCTATATACATTCACTTATGCTTACATTCAGAGCAGTTTTGAGGAGTGTCAAAAATGGTTTCATGATGAAAGTTTTGGTCTATTTTGCATTTTTGAATAATGATAATGGAAGGGGGAAATTTTCCTCACAGTATTGCCTGGTTCACAAGGTGTAAATCTTCAGGTTGCATAGTCAAAATAAAGCAATTGTGTAACACCTCAGTTTTAGCAGGATATTTATTGCTGCTGATAAGATAA
>VYZX01016993.1:4756-21648 GCA_013401335.1 Brachypteracias leptosomus | reverse complement strand
TTTTTTTTTTTTTTTTTTTTTGGATGTTTTACCATTGTGGGTTAACCCTGGTAGGCAGTTAAGCCCCACACAGACACAGCGCTTGCTTACTCCCCCTCAGTGGGATAGGGGAGAGAACTGCAAGGGTGAAAGTGAAAAAAACTTGTGGGCTGAGATAAAGACAGCTTAATAGGTAAAGAAAAAGCTGAATGCACAAGGAAAGCAAAATAAAGAATTCATTCATTACTTTCCGTCATCAGGTAGGTGTTCAGCCATTTTGAGGAAAGCAGGGCTTCATCATGTGTAACAGTTTCTTGGGAAGACAAATGTCCCCCCCTTCCTTCTTCTTCCCCCAGATTTTCTTTCTGAGCACAGCATCGTATGGTATGGACTACCCCTTTGATAAGCAGGAGTCAGCTTTCTCAGCTGTGTCCTCTCCCAACTTCTTGTGCACTCCCAGCCTACTTGCTGGCATGGCAGTGTGAGAAACAAAAAAGACCTCAATGCTGTGCAAGCACTGCTCAGCAATAACTAACACATTCCTGTGTTATCAACGCTGTTTTAATCTCAAATCTAAAACACAGCACAATACAAACTACTGTGAAGAAAATTAACTCTATCCCAAGCAAAACCATTACATTCAATTAATTTTCTCTGTGTATTATTGGACAGGAAGCCCAGGTGGCTAATTGACAGTATAAAATACCAGTGTGGGAGCAACCCCCAAACTAGTCAGTACTATAATGGCATAAGACAAAAGCCCAGCCCCAAACCTCCAAACTCAGCATAGATGTCTAATGAAGTAAGGTGAAACCCCAGGAGAATGATTTAAAATGACCTACCTTAAGTACCCAGTTATCTTACATGCTTCAATATTCTATTTGTGTAGTCTTCAGGTATACCTACAGAAAAGAAAATACTATGGAAATTGCCTGAACTTTTCTTTAAGTCCTATGTTACTCTAGTTCTCAAAATGCTTTTGAAGCTGCTATGCGATTACCATTAAAAATAGATTCTAATAACAACGTAGCATTTGTGTCTGTTCAAAATGACAAGTTCAGGATTAAAACTCTAGTTCCTGAGAAGAAAACAAATATGCTTTGTATAAACAAAGGAGAACTTAGGTGTAGGTGCCTTGTAAAAGTGATGCTATGTACAGATAGATTTTTTAATGGATTTCAGCAATTAGGAGTCTGCAAAATTAATAATGAAAAACTATTTTGTAAAATGGTAATCTATCTCATTTCTGACCTTCAGTGATGTCACTCTGACTGACAAGTTCATTATGAGGAGGGACATGGAACCTTTTTCCCTTTACTGTGAAAAATAAATGGTTATGCCATTGGTCTCATGGGTCACATCTTTTTAGTACAATTATTATACACAGTCAGCACTACAAGAGATGCAGTTATGTTTCTCCTTATTTGAGTTTTTAAAATTATATTCCTTTGCTTTTTATTATGAGCTTACACTGAACATACTAGTTTGCAGACCTTCTGCATACAGCTCTGTAAGTAGAGGTACTCCACAGACAAATACAGTTCCAGGCTTCCTTGAATTGTATAATACTCCAGAAGAAGCTTGTGTCTGAAGATGAAATTGATGCAATTAAGAAGTAGACAGAGGATTTGGAGAAGACCCAATGGAAATTATGTATGTGAGGAATATCTCAGAAGGTTGGGATTTGGTGGAATTTGATAGGGTTTGAGATTTGACTCCACTTGGAGTACTGCATCCAGCTCTGGAGCCCTCAACACAATAAGGACCTGTTGCAGCAGGTCCAGAGGAGGGCTATGAAGATGATCAGGGGTTGGAACACCTCTCTTATGGGGACAGGCTGAGAAAGTTGAGATTGTTCAGCCTGGAGAAGAGAAGACTTCAGGAAGATCTTACTGCACCCTTCCAGTATCTGAAGAGGGCCTATAAGAAACTTGAGGAGGGACTCTTTATAAGGACCTGTAGTGATAAGATGAGGGGTAATGGATTCAAACCTGAAGAGGGTAGATTTAAATTAGAGGTAAGGAAAAAGTTCTTCACTATGAGGGTGGTGAGACACTGGAACAGGTTGCCCGGGGAAGTTGTGGATGCTCTGTCACTATGTGTGTTCAAGATCAGGTTAAATGGGGCCTTGCAACCTAGTCTAGCGGGAGGTGTCCCTGCCTATGGCAAGGGGGTTCAAACTAGATGATCTTTAAGGTCCCTTTCAACCTGAACCATTCTATGATTTTTAATGTATTTTAGCCCCAGGATAAGATCTTTCTATAAAATCTCACTTTCTAACAGGCTATGCACATTAGTTTTAGTATCAGGTTGCAAGTGATATTAAAAAGGGACCTTTTATTTGCCACAGAGCTGCAAAAGCCTCTAAAGCAGCTTGTAAGTCTATCACATAATAAAACTAGGGAAAGTCTCGATCATACTTTTTCCTGTCAGGGTGTGGCCCCAGTGCTATTGATTGATAAAAGGTATTTGAGCTAAAAATAGGGTTTTGAAAGACAAGTTGACAGATTATTCTGTACTCAAAGAATTATGTAGAAGTATATAGGAAAGAAGCTGCTAGAGTAGTGAACAAAGAGAAGGACAGAGGGAAAGAAACAGAAAAATACTTCTTCCTTCCTACTTAAGAAAATCCAGACATACAGAACATTAAAATATGAAGAAAAATGCACATCTAGAGGAAGTACTTCATAGCATAGATCATCAAAAGGAGTGTCAGAACCACTTACCAACAAAACCAGAGACATGACTGTTGTAAATTAAAGCATTTATTTAATTAGCTATTAACAATATCCTCCGACCAGTCAATAGAAGAGCTTGTCTTGCATAGCAGACACACTATAAAGATTTTGTAACTTTAACATTCAATCATATGCCTGAATCTTTGGACTTAAGTCTTTGAAAAACATTGGTGAAGGAAGGTTTTAAAAAATATCTTTCCAAGAAAATACAGAGTTCCTGACTATATCACTTTACCCTTTTGCTGTTAACAGTGTAGAGTTGTGCTGTAGTTAGAAAATGCCCTCAGTTTTCAGCATTCTTATATAGTCAAGTTCAAATAATTCACATATTTTGTATTATGAGAAGGTAGTTCCAACATTCCATCATTTGGTCTGCCAACAATAGAAGCACCATTGTGTCTGCCTTTGTACTTTTCCAAGGGAGTGCTCCCTTTGGATTTCCTAGTACCTAGTTCACCAACTACTGATATTGGAAAGTCCTTTTACAAACATTCAAAAATCACTTCCAATGTTGCTCACTTTACCTGAGCAGCATTTAAGGCTATAGATCAAATATTCATGAAGGAAAAATGGCACCTCCTGTTTCAAGCGATGAAAAGGAAGAAATATATTGCTAGCATATGTAAAAAGCATTTCAAAATAACCTATCGTTGCCCTTTCCAGAGAATAGGAGAACATCCAGGCTTGTTGTGAGGTGTTGGCTAATGTTCTTAGCACAACCAAATACCCTGGACGGAACACATGCCTTCTTTCAGTGTGGATTCCGTCAGACCATGAGTCTGATGAAACTGTTATGCTCCAAGACCAGCTAAGATCACCATCTGCAAGCTGGTGAGCCACTCCTTCCATCAGCCCCTCCCTGGTAAGACTAGTATTTTGTTAAAGGTCATTTGCTTTAGAATTATGATTGACACTCAGATATGTGTGTGCAGGTTGTCCAGAGCCAGTGCCAGCTGTTGACACAATGCCATGAAGGCGACCTTTGGCACACTGACACTTATGATACATTCCTGATTATTTCCTATGTGAAATAGCATGCGGTCTTACCAACGGGAGCTGGTGAGGCCCATTCCAAACATTGAGACATAGGAGGAATAAGCATGTCAGTGTTCTCAAGCATCTCAGCTATGTCCCCAGTGTACCACATTAGAGTGAACCACTCTCTATTCCCTCAACAGTCCAGGGCACTGTCCCCAGGAGACCAAACAAGCTAACAATACCATGAGCCTGAATAAAACTAACTATTATCTAAACCCAATTAGATTCTGTATCATGCCTGTTGTAAAGGATAATATGTGGAAGCAGTATGTACATCTATGTGCAGAAGCAGCATTCATAGAGTTCTGGGAAAATTATGAGCAGCTGTAATTTCATTGCTTTGTAAAATAAAAAGAAGAAACTTAGAATCATAGTTTAAATTCTTCTGCTTGCATTATTTAAAACCTATTCTCGTAGTTTTATTATCTTTCAGTTCAAGTGTGAGAAAACTAATGATATCCCCCTTCATGTTTTCATGTTTGAAACGTTTGGATTTGTCACATTTAGACCAAGTTCTAGCATTTGCTATGTAAGTCATTATCATCAACAGCTAAAATTGTATAGCAGGTTTCTTCAGTAGCCCTACTGTAATTTCTTAAGAATGGATTTCACCTTGGTCAGGTCAACTCAACTTCAGCACTCCAGAATTAAAAATAAATCATATAGACCTCCCTCCCTCCCTTCTTCCCTGAAAACTGTGTGACAGCATGACAGAGCTACCAGTTTCTTCTCCAGCATGTACAGGTGAAGTGCTGGGGCCTGAGTTGTGGGCCCTGAGTTGGAGTTGACCTGTGGATGAGTCACAACCCAGCAGAATGTTTTGGTTTTCCCCCACTGGCTTCAGGTTCCAGAGGCAGAACCCATCTGTGCTTTTGTGGCTCTGCCCTCACCCAGGTGGTCATGGTTGGGGTGGTGGGTGAGGCCAGGACTACATCAACCAGGAGCTGATCAGTCAGAGGAGCTTCCTGTTGGGTGTGGCTTCTGTTGGGGTTAGTCACATCTTGCTGAGCTCTCTTGGTGGTGTCTTTCTATGTGATGGGCCACTGAGGGAGTCATCTCTATCTGTTCTGTCCAGCAGGCATTGCCAGAGCACAGTGGTAGGATTGTTTGAAAGAAGACTTCTAAGGGGATGGTGCTGAGTTCAGCATTGGCCTGTGTGATCAGGCAACTGATGGCAGCATAAAATGATGATGGCTGAACCAGCACAACAACAGGTCCAGTCAACAGTACTGATAACTTTTCCTTACTCTGAGCCCAGTTGTAGCCAGCAAGCCTGGGGTGCTGGTGTGCATGTCAGATGTATGTGCTGCAAGCTTGGTGAAACCAGGGAAAGGCTGAATCATTAAAAACTGCACATGAGCTACAACTTAAGAAAAAGGTGCCAAACTAAGGTGAGATGCAGATTCAGAAACTTAGGAGGAAACCCTCATACCTACTTTAATGACAGGTCTAACTGTTTGTTTTATCTTCTGTAGCACATAAACTGCAAACTTTGCAAACTATTATGAGCTTAGCAGTTCAGAAAGTCTTTTTTGAGGCTACAAACAAAACCAGCCACCAGTTGTCCTGTAGATATGCCTTAAGCAAGATACTCAGGGTGCATATTTTTCAAATTCTTGTTCTTGTCCTAATTATCAATGTACAGTGTTTTGCATGAAGCCTACTAGCAACTTTATAAAGACACATACCCTCCAAATTACTTCCAGAAGCATATCCATATGCTTCATCTCATGTCCTTCAGCAGGTAAGGGCTTCAAAACTTACTAGTTTATAATGTAATTTATAAGGCTATCTGAGTGGCACAATCAAGTGCACCCTTAACCCCAGAGGGTACAAGGTTGTTGATACCGGGGATCAGAAGAACATCAGGAAAAATATCCAACTTGTGACTTGAGAGGTTCAGGTTGGACATTAGGAAAAATATTCCCACCACAAGGCTGGTGCAACAGAAACAGGTACACAGAGGAGTTTTGAATCTCCACGTTTAAGATTTTCAAGACTCTGGAAGACAAAATCATGGCAGACATGGCCTGATGTTGGATGATCTCACATGTCCTTTACAACCAATTCTTCTATGAGACAATGGATAAAGCTTACTGGAAATCCCCTAACCTCAAATCTTTCATTTTTTTTAATCACTTGCTTTTCCTATATTTTCAAATCCAAGTTGACTTGTAAAATTCTCCCGTAGGTAATGCCACTACTTAGTGATCAGAATCACTGGTATTTATTTGTGGAAGAATTAGTTCTGTCTATTTCACTTCAAGGTGAAACCCTAGAGCTCTATTTGTCAAGCACTGAACACTAAAAGAAAGGATGAAAGGTGAGTGAATCAAATTTCCTTCCAGAAGAGGTTTTTCTGGGCAAGCTAGTGAATTTTCTATTAATTATCAGAAGCATAATGGGAAAAGCCAGAGAGTAGTTTACAACGGAAATGAGAATAGCACTGGATGAGTACTTTTTGTAACTTACTTGTATTTCCTGAAAGGTAAGACTATTTATCCTGCTCCATAGAATTTGCCATAAAATTCTTTCTGATGCAGAATCAGATCTCATATTTTCCTGTTTAAGTTTTCCAAATGGAGATAATCCAAAACAGTGAGGAGACAGTAACCAATACCCTAACATCTGGTTCAATCTGTGGGAGGCCTAAAACCACAGCTACAAGAGGTGTGAAGTGCCTCACTCACCTCAGTCAAGGCTTTAGATATTCTGTACTTAGCAGCTGGGCACTTTGAAAATTTCTTTCTCAAGATGCTACAGAAATCAGCACATCTCACAAGGAATCTGTAACTTTTTCCATCTGGTTGCTGACATTTCATTTGCCCATATATCTCCTTGGAAATTCTAGGAAGCTACCACTCTCTCTTCAACTGTGCCTTCAGGTCCCAGACAGAAGTGAAGCATCAAGTCCAGTGTGACTATGCCAATAATATAGTTAATTAGTATGTGTTGCAGATATTGTCCCCCTTAGAGGCTTTAATTTATTGATGTACTATATTAGAATTCTGTCCTGGGTTCAACAAGGATAGGGTTAATTTTCACCAGGAGTTGGGAGGGGACCACACCCAGGATAGACAATATAAGCAGCCAATGGGATATTCAACACCATAGTGACATCATGCTTGCTACATAAGGGTGGGGGCAGGCTGGGCAAAGCACAGGCTCTGGCAAGACCACCTTGGTTGTAGTCTTGGTTGGTTTGTGGAACCAGCTGTGAGGTCAGAGCAGCCTTAGACAGAAGGTTTGTTCTATATTAATTGGTTTATATTTTGTTTCTTTACTATTATTATTGTTGTTGTTACTTCTCCTTTTGTGTTGTTCTATTAAATTTTCCTTATCTCAACCCCTGGGGTTTTGCCTTTTTCCATCTATTCTCCTTCCCATCCCAGCAGGGGGTGTGGGATAATGAGTGAGTGGCCACGTGGTGCTCAGCTCCTAGCTGGGTCTTGACCGCAACAAATTCCTAGCTGAACTTAACTTCTCAGAGGTTTTTAAAAATAATTTATTCTGATACTATAGGCTGGTTGAGCTTATGAAACACTGTAGTATTTTCTTTTCCAGTTCTGCTTCTTTCTGAGATGCAGTCTCAATTAATTCATTGTAACAAAAAAAGAGCTTACGCCAATGAATGCATTTGATTAATGAGTAGAAAGGTGTTCTTAGGACAAGGTTTTCACATATGCAAAAAGATGATAGTAAAGTTTGCTTCTGTTGAAGCAGCTGAGAGGAAAAAATAGCAGCAGAACTTACAAACTTTGCAATTATCAACCCAGCATAAAACAGTAGCAAAACCATAGGCTCTATAGGCTTATCATACGGCTCATCTCAGAGACATTTGCTTACATCTTCACAGGTTTCTTGTCTTAGATTGTAGATTTCTCAAGGCAGGCCCAAAACTCTTGCCAGAGAATTCTCTAAAAATGTGGTTAAAATGCTGTCATTTCAGAAATAAGAATAACGTTATTCTTAAAATCAATAGTTAATGGCTCCAAATATTATCCTAATCTTTTAGAAACCAAGTATTTGTTGGATTGGTTTATTCACATTTAGAAAGCTTCCAAAAAATCAACTGAAAGTGTTGTTTTAACTTGTTTACTTCTATACAAGACATAGATATGGATGGTTTTCTTATTGTATATTGTATGTTATTGTACTTTTTATAAAAAAACTGAAAAAATAGCATATATTACTGGGACTAGTTAGATATTACAAACAGGAGAAAGAAACAAGTGCAAACACAAAGCCTAATTAAACTGTTGTTTCAGTATATTANAGAGGGGCAGGAGAACCTCTCTCGACCTACTAACCACCCCCCTTCTAATACACCCCAGGATGCCATTGGCCTTCTTGGCCACAAGGGCACATTGCTGGCTCATGGTCATCCTGCTGTCCACCAGGACCCCCAGGTCCCTTTCCCCTACACTGCTCTCTAATAGGTCATTCCCCAATTTATACTGGAACCTGGGGTTGTTCCTGCCCAGATGCAGGACTCTGCACTTCCCCTTATTGTATTTCATTAAATTTTTCCCCGCCCAACTCTCCAGCCTGTCCAGGTCTCGCTGGATGGCAGCACAGCCCTCTGGTGTGTCAGCCACTCCTCCCAGCTTGGTGTCATCAGCAAATTTGTAGGAAGGTATTCCACATTTACATATTAAATTTAGTATTTACAGCTTCTTGATGTGCCCATTATATCTGCTGACTTTTCACATCTCAGATTTTATTCTATAACTGTTTAGCCTCCCAATCAAATAAAACATGCTAAAACTGTCTGCACCACTCATCATCAACAAAATGAGTGTGCAAAGCTGACCGGGGAATCATTTACTATTGGTAAAATATTCTGTCCCTTTTTGTATAAGGTCTTTTTCCAGAATTTTTTTTTTTTATATGCAAGTCACCTCAGGAAACCGGACACCAAATTCCAATAACAGTCAGAAGAAATTTTTTATGATGAGAGTGGTGAAACACTGGAGCAGGTTGCCCAGAGAAGTGGTAGATACCCCATCCCTGGAAACATTCAAGGTCAGGTTAGACAGGGTTCTGGGCAACCTGATTGAGTTGAACATGTCCCTGCTCACTGCAGTGGGGTTGGACTAGGTGACCTTTGAAGGTCTCTTCCAACCCAAACTATTCTGTGATTCTATGGTTCTCTGTCATATTTACATTAGGCAACTCCAAAGACAGGAAATAACCCACACAGTTCTGATGCTGTTATGTGCATGGGTTCTGTGCAAGGAGTTTGAAAGCTAACTATTAAAGAACGTAATTTTACAAGAGAAGGCACTTCCTTAAAAATATCCACTACTGGGTTTTTTTCTTTTCTTTTTATGGAAAGCAGATACAGAAATCTATAAAGGCCTATCACTGTTAACAGAGTTCTGTTCCTCCTTCTGCAATGTCATTATGGTTTTTTTAAGTTCCAGGATCAAAATTCTCATTGTTGTTTATAGTGATGAAGTAGAACACAAAAACAGAACCAGGGCTTATACTTCAAACTAGTTTTATTATTATTAATAATTATTATTATTGTGTCACAAAGAGGAGTACTTTTGTAGAAATGACTATATGCAGCTCCATCTTAATTGTATTTCTGCAGGCACTCAAACTAGTGAAAATACTACTGCACTTGGGGGTGGGGAAAGTAGGGGAAAACCATCAGTTCTCCCCTTCCTACTGTTTCTTATTCACTACAAAAGAAAGTTCATTTACAGTTAGAGCAGCAATTCACAGTTCTGGTTAATGTACCATATTGTTCTCATCTTCATAAATCACCAGTACAAACCCCAAAAGTTTTGGGAAGGACTGACAAGTGAGTGAGATTAGGCAACAGTTTCAATTCAACAAAAAAAGTCAACTCAAAAGTATACAGCCAATAGACAGTCTTCTGTCAGTCTTCCACTGGAGCACATTCAAGTAAGAGAAAAAGGACATTTAAATAAATACACATAATTACAAAGATCATGATTCTCATTATAACACCTGCAAGAGAGGAGATGTTAACTGTGATGTTTCAATACAATCAGAAATCCACTGGATTCAGGTTTTTCATTATCTGCTTTGATTATCACAGAGTGATTTGGCTCAAAGTCTAGTGTTAGATAATAATGCTTGGCTTCTTAGAAAACAGTTTCTGTTACTAGTCCTGTTGGAAGGAAATGTTGAGACCACGGATTGCTTTCCACTTATGCTATCGGAATGAAACTACACACCTGAGAATACAAAAACCCTGAAATGACAGTACATTTCTCTGAACATTTCTCCACTTCTCTTAAGGTGGCCCTAGGCAGATGGCAAAGTGACAGCCTGGCACAGCATCATGTGTGGAAGGGAACTTTGTGGATGACTCCATTGTTCATTGGATAGTTTTAGACTTTGAGAGAGAGAGAGCATGCAGCAGTTTCTGAACTGCTTCTGCAGTAGCTCTTACTCATCTATTTAATATTTCCTCTCCATTTCTATATTGTATTGTGCTATATTGTAGCTCACTACCGAACCTTGATGGCTCAGTTATAAGTGAAAGAACTATGGTTCAGAATCCTACTCTTCAACAGAAAACAAAAGACCAGCTTCAGTTCACTTAGGAGATTAATAGCTCTGCTGAAATTTCACACTGCTGAAAGGCACCTAACCAGGTCATACATGTTCTCATTAGGAAAAGAATTTACGACTTCAGATCCTTCAGAATCCTCCCAGGAATAGCAGTGACTTTTTTTCAAAAGCTTAAAGTGCATTAATGTGACAACAACATAAAACAAACAAAACCATCACGAAAAAAACACAAACAAGCAAACCAAAACAGTCCTGCCAAGACAGCAATGTTGAAAATGCGGCTAATAGTGACTGCCTTTCTTTAGAGGGCAAAATCTGTGAGGCCCTGAATGCCAGCTGAGTAGTCCTTTTAATCATCACAGTGTTAGAAACTACCTTCATTCCTGAGCTTAATTATATAGTGAGGGTTTTTTCAGTTCTGTACCAAATTATAAAACAGAACTTCAATCAGCTCTCTTTGCTATGGGAGCACTGGATTTTGTGAAACAGGACAGAGAGATTATACTGTATGTAACAGTTTAGGAGAGAGCTTACTGTTCAATTCTTTGTAAATGGATGAAATCCCATTTCTGGCTTCTTTTGCTCATCTCTGTAGAGTATTACAAAGCATAACAAACCACCACAGATCTTAGCTCAACAAGCCCACCTTCTTGTGCAAATATCAGTGCAACAGGAGAGACACTAAAATATAGGAGAGAAAAGACTGTATTCATATAGCACAGATGCCATGAATTGTTCACCGGCAGAGTTCTTCAAAGCTGATGAGTGTGTGTAGCATGCTGGAGTGTGTATAAAAAGTGATCCATGCTGTGGAACAAAAAAGTGGCTTCTTAGACATCATAGACCTCCTCTTCCATGGCATGACCAAGCTCTCCACGAAGTTGATGGAAGGTGTTGCGCCTCAGGATCTCCCAGCCACGGTGAGAACTAGTCCTGGATGTGCTCCGTGACAATGACAGAGAAGGTGGTTCCTTCTTGTACAGGATGTCCCTATTGATATCCAGCTTTTCCAGACCTTTGTCATAGTTATCCCTATCCTGAGCCTTAAATGCTTCTGTGTACCGCATCATCTTGTGTTTGTTGGGATCAACCCTGTCTTCGACTCTGTAAGAGGATTAAAAAACATAAGTTGAATGAAGTAGAAAAGTGCTGGTTTATCAACAAAACTAAGCAGCCACAAGAAGCAAGCCCCTCCCAAAAATAAGCCTACTGACCCAGGCATTCCAGAAAACCTACACAGAAACAGGAAACAATATAGGTATGGTGCTAGCACACAATTATCCTCAAGACTTTCATCCCTGTCATTGAGTTCAGTACCTTTATCTGCCCGTGGTTTCCTGTCCTTTGACTCATTTCCCAGTCACGATTTGCCCTTTCCATTTTGCCAGGTGTTATTGGCAGACCTACCTCGCCTGACTCTAGCTCCAGATCCTTTGCACATATTCATCCATTTCCTTAGATCTTGTCTTCTTTCCTCTGATAATCCATGACTGCTAGCCTCAGGATGTCACTTATCTTTTGTTGAACTTTTATTTAACTGCTCCACTTCCACTAACCCTTCTCTACATTACTTATAATTTGTCTTGTGAAGTACTGTCCAATGCTATATACAATGAACATGTATGTAATTTGACAGAACGAGATCACACCAACACTCTTTTCTCATAGCATCTGGTGAGGAACTGTTGCTGGAATATTGCTCTTGGAAAGTTATACTCTGCAACTCGGACCAGAGGTGTTGCATATTGGTAACACTTTAGGTCTGCTTGTTCTGCCCAGCAAACCTGAAAATTCACAAGGTTCATTCCTCTGCTAAAACCTACAGAAAGTCCTATTTCATACAGCTGTCACTCTGGCTTCTGGATTTATTAGCAAAAGATGTTACAGTCAGAAAAGACACATGCCCAAACAAATTTTAATTGTTTCTCATTGTGGTATAAATATTCATTAAAATCAGAAGTAATGAGGAATCTAGTGTTATCTAGAGTACAGTTAGGGTTTTTTTGATATTTCAGTGCCTAAAATGAAATCCTGGACCTAAGATTTTGCCACCTGATACAGTCTTTGCAAAGTATAATATAGTTATTAAGTTCATACAAGAAAGAAATCTTGCCTTTAATTATTCCTCTCCTGGTTTTGCAACATCTGTAGTGCAGTTCATTGCTGTTGAATGCCTAATTGATTGATTCTGCCTCTGTCATTTCATGCATCTGATGGATAGGGACAGTCAACCAAGCACAGCAGTGATGTTTTGTGATACTCATTATAAGAAGTTTGAGAGAAAAATTCAGGCCTTACAACCCACACAATTTCTGGGGTCTGTCTCCTGACATACTGGATAAGAAAATATTGGCTGATTTCACAAGGAATTGCACAGCTTTCTCAAGGAAACAGCACTTATCTATCAGTCACAGACAGAAAACAGATTGGAATCTGTATTCTGGAAGGGAAGGACTCCAAACACACCTCCCCAGGCCACTGGAAAGGCTCTTTATTAACTTCAACACATCGAATTTTTCTTGGATCCTTATGTACACATACTAGAAGAGAACTCACCTGAGATACCATCGGTCTCCTAGCCCATACTCCTGCCCACAGATTCCAGAGCGAGGCCAGAGACACCGCGGCAGTTTTCGCTCCAGCATGACAGTCGTAGCAACAACCTTTAGAATAAATAAAAAAAAAAAAAGATCAAACTCAGAAAAACTAGAAAAAAATCAGACTCTCTTTCAAAATTATCAGTTTCATAAGCACTGGCCCATTACTATACTTCATTAGAGCTCCATATGTAATGAAGAAAAATCATAAAGTCAATAATCCATTTACTATAGGGCAATTCACTATTTTAGTCCTAACTGTGCCATGTTTTGAGGAAACAACAGTGTTCTTCAAATGTTGTTAAATTTCTTTCATTTTATACCTGAAGGCAGCAAGTAGGACAATTACTTTGCAACCTAGAGAAGAGGACAGTATTCATATCTGCATTAACTATCATCAGAACTTACCAATGTGGCCACACAAAAAAATACTAGGGAAGGAATTGAACAGCTATATAACTAATCTGGTTGATTTTTGAGCAAGAGACCATCTTCAAATGCTACTGACCTACATATAATCATTACCTTGCATTCTCTCTCCCCTCTGTCCATCCCTATAATTATAATTTCATTCTCAGTTACACAGAAATGTGATTTATAAAAAAAGATGTGACTTTAATTCTATTTAGCAAGATATTCCATGTGTAAAGAACAAACAGCTAGGGAGTCACAGGACTGAGAAGAAAGGCTGGATGGCCTTCTAGCTGCTATTTGAAATAAAGTAGGAGTAGTTGCATAGCAGAGATATACTGGAAGACAGTTTCACATGAGAATATGTGCAGAAGAGTAGTCTTAGATACCTCAGACTCATAGAAAGGATAAAAGAAATTTTGTAGCTGATGTACAGAAGCAGTAAAATAGAATTAAAAGGACATGACTTATTGTATTAGTCCCTGAGAAATGTTAAGGCTAGGGAAGATGTTTTAAAGTATCTCCTGTAGAGCACAGATGGCAGACTAAGTAGTTGCACTGTCTAGCACATTTTCCCTGGGCAGCTTTTCCCCTTCTTTATTTAAAGCAAACCTGCTACCAACTGAACTAGGTTACCTGGGCTCTCCAGAGCTCATCCCGCTCATGGGCCACTCTCCAGTGGGTGTCACCCATCATGGCAATTAACAAGTTGAGCATTAGGAGGGTGGCAATGATAGCAAAGGCAAAGTATACTACGCTGTACATAAAGGGCAGGTCCACATCATAGTTTGCAGGGCCATCAATGATAGTGAGGAACAGCTCAAAGGTGGTGAACAAGGACATGGGATAATTGTAGAACTGCCCAAGGTTTTCAGGGTTCTCTGTCTGGAAGATGATATAAAAAGCTAGAGGAAAGCAATGGGGAAAAAAACAGAGAAAGAGTTAAACAATGGGAATTACATTCCAAGAGCAACAGCAGAGTCCTATAAGACAACACAAAGTGGTCTGGGAAGGAGCTGCATGTGTTTCTATGTTAGTTCAGTGTCCAGCATAACAAGGACAAATCCCTGGTCTCCATTATAAAGTGACTCAGAATTACTTCATTTATTCTCAAAAGAGTGATCTTTTCTTCTTCAAGAATATAATAAAACTATATTTGTTAATCTAATTTTCCAAAGACAAGTATCATAAATGCAGTGTTTTTAAATTTTGACTTATATATATCTGCAGTTATCTGGCTTGTCCTAATTTCTATTAACCTGGAAAGAGCAAGAACTGAAAACCAAACTCAGGAGACCAGAAATCAGTACTCTGAAAGGGACCGTACTGGAAGAAATAGAAGCTACACATCAACACCACCCTTGCCAGATAACTCAGAGAACAACTTGAGAATAAGTCAAAACTCATGCACTTAATTCATACTAAAGAAGTTGGCAGAAGTTGCTGTTGTCCTACTCACCTGATGCAAAGCCTAGTATCACCACAGCCATGAGCCAGCAAAAGCGCATAAGATCTCCAAATATCATCTGTAGAGGAAAGACAGAGCCACTATAAGGCCCAACTGTCCCACCAAGTCACAATGCAACCCCAAGTAAACCATTTTCCAAATTCTAAGACCATTAGCAGACTAAAGGAAGCTTCTGTACTAAAGTGAGAATGTGAAAGTCTCAAACCCTCTGTGCAGACAAGTACTTGTCCATTTGCAGTTAATGCTTGTCCTGAGGAAAAGTATTCTTTTTCTTTCAGCTTTCCCTATCTGCAAAGAGGTGTCAGGATGTGTGTCACAAACTCATACTTGTTTATGTCTTATACCTTCTGGATCATGATGGTAAAGGGTCCGAGCATCTGGAATCCTCGTGCGAAGTACATGACATTGCACCATCCTAGCACCAGGGCAAAGGACATGGGCACCACCTCACCAGTTGTGCTGGTGAGACGCATCACCATGGTCACTAGAATCATGCAAGCATATGTGATGCTGCAAAGGAAGAAGAGACACTGAAAAAGTTCAGTAATGGAATCTTACCCTCCTTTTTTGTTTTCTTTTAAAAATTCCAAGACAGACACATACAGCCATCAGCCCCACAGACAGACACCTGTCAGCACTGTCAGGATCCTACTTACCTGGCTTCCTACACACCAGTTGAGTCAGTAAGACAAATAAATCAAAAGAAGGAATATTCTAAAAGAATGCAGAAAGTGACTCATCTGGCAAAAGACAGAAGTGGGGAAAATGAGAAACAGTATGTTTATTAAACTTTAAAAGTGGAGTACTTACACGATTATGTGGAAAGGCCCTCCTAGAATTGTTTGTCCAAAGTATTTTGCTGCTCCAACTCTAAGGATATCTGGGATCTAAGAGAGATATCACATTGATTGTAGGACTCAGACAGATTCCATTATATTACTAAATGTCATGATAACTTTCAATATTCACAGGATCTTGGGGCCAGCTGCAGCTACTTTGTTTACTGGATCACAGCTTGATTTCTATATTACTTTAAAAACAGAGTGACTGGGCTCCTTTCAGGATGTGACAGATTGATGGAAAATCTAAGAATGCTTGGGCAGATTGAGAGGGTTTGGTATGTGGCAGAGAGGTGTTGCAGCACAGAGCTGTGAGCCTGAAGTTCATACAGATTAATGAGAAGAGACCAGCCAAACAGCTCAGCCTCAGAAATGAAGACAAGAAAGACCTTCTTGGGGAATCAAAGGGGTTTATTATAATTCTCACTGTGTTAGTTGTAGTGTAGCCCCAGAGTCTTGATTGAACACAGGAAGGACGTGTCCTTCTGGAACATATACGTGCAGAGAGAAAGCTGTTTACAAGCACCATTTTATTTCAGTTCTCCCTGACAGTGTCATTTGAATTTTCTCATATAAAAGTTTCAGTCTTCTATTTCATATTATAATAAAATCAAGTGGGAGATGTATTTATTTTAATTTAAAGAACTTTTATTTTTTTGAGAGAGAGACTTCATTGCAAAGGAGAATACCTAAACATGTACACCTCAGAACTCTGAGTAAGGCTTCTGTTATGAGTCCATACAGTCACCAATCTCCAATTAAATATAAACTTTTTTTTGTATACACACAAAGGTAATTTCACCCAGCGCCCTTAAACACATGAGTATTTGGAGGTGCTGGGTGAAGAATCTCTAAAAATCTCATGTAACAGCTGAGATTCGGCTGGACCCACTGATGGTGCTAACAGGAGCTGTGGCATTACCCTGCAGAGAGTAATTGAGAGTGTGGCCAGTCCTTCTATCTGCTTCTTCCACGCATGGAGTCTTTCTAGTATGTTGCAATAGTCTCTGTTTCATCCAATAGATACTGTTGACAGTGTTGCCACAGACGTATATCAAAGCACTTGAACTAAGCAAATAGCCCCTACCAAGTTGTGAGCATAAAATCATGTTTGTCTAGTAAGTAAAGCTTGTCTTGATGAAACTCAAAACCTTATAGCTCACTGTTTCTCTTACCTCAAGGATCAAAATTACTACAGCTCCAATGACTGTGATCAGCTCCCCTACCAGCCTCAGCTCATCCTCATATGTCATATATGACTCCTTAAAAA
>VYZX01016991.1:45421-66839 GCA_013401335.1 Brachypteracias leptosomus | reverse complement strand
CCAACTCAAACCTTTCTATGATGATGATTCTAAAATCTCAACTATAAAAAACAAAGTTACATTAATCTTCTGGTATATAAGACCTAGAAGTTCAATTTTCTCTCTTTTCCTTGGATTATATTTTTGTTGAGAAAGTAGCAAATAACTCTGAAATCTAATGACTGCTTCATTCTCTCATTCTTGCCAACCGTTTAGTTCAAGCACCTTTTGTCCATTTCTCCAAAAATTTTGTGCAAAATATATTTCTGAAGACCAGACACGAATTGAGGGATGCTGGTTTGTAATAGAAACTTAGCTGCAACATTACCCCTACATCTGCAGTGAATGTAGTGTGCTGCAGATTACAATCATGTATTTAAATTCTCTGTGGATATATAGATTATTGCTGCCATGCAAAGTAGATCTTTCTGCTGCTCTTGAGTAATATCCTCTAGCCTTATTCAGCCTGAAAGTATTTATCAGAAACTCATTACAGCTGTTTTGTTTGCATATAGCTTTCATTCCTCCTATTTTAATGTCTGGACAACATTAGCTCAATTAGTCTAATGAACAAAGAGGCCTTCTTATATTTACTATCTAATTAGTTTATTGGCCTAGATGTAATTTTTTTTGGAACAGAAAGAATGGGCTAATTTCTCTATTTGTTATCCCAAAGATTATCAAAGCAACATAGTATTCTAGAAAAGTTTATACTCTCACCTTACTGAACTCCGAATCCCTTCCATCTAGGGCAATCTGTATGGGTTGGATAGCACCTGAGAGAGAAACTAAAAAAAGGGCCTTCTTTTGATTTCCAACTGGTATGTAGCATGCAACCACAGAAATGGAGGACAACACAGTGAAATATATACTAAGGATCATAAAATGCTCTATTATATGCTCTTCTCTCTCCAAAGGGAATAGAAGAACAAATGCATAACAGATATTAGTTGGGTTACTTATTAAGCTACTTGAAAGTGCTGAGAACTTACCAAGAAGAGTTCATATCAAAACATACAGATACACTATGAGTGGAAATGAAACAAACAGCATTATATGTAATTAATGTAGCTCAGACTGTTTCTTAAAAAGTAGAACAAGAAACTCAGTCATACCTTTTTTCTCTCCCTATTTGTTCTATGAAAAAAGGTAGTTTATCAAAAGACTCCTTCCAGTAGGCTGAACAGCCTTACAGGTTAATCAGCATTAGCCTAAACAGGGTTGTATCTAAACCTAGCTGCAGGTGCTGATTCTGCAGCAGGCCCAGCTGATGCTCATTTTCTGTGCAGCAGGGTTAGCAGGTCAGTGGTGTAACAGCTGCTTTTCATCAGACCTAGGTGAGGTCTCGGAGCTTGGACTTCCTTGTCTGGTGGCTGCCCAGGTTCTGAAAGTCTAGAGAAAGGAGGGTCAGGAGTGATGGCTGAACATTCACTTGCTCATTTTCAACAGATAAGAAGGTGGAAGAGTGACTGCTTAACAGAGATGTGTCTGAATGTTCTGGGGATCATCAGCTTAACCTGAAATTTAAGAAGAGTGGCCTTAAGAAGTCTTGAACTCAGATAAAGGTAGAAAAACTCTGAGATCTCTGTTTAAGACTGCTGGAGTTTTGCTACTGTTATTCAGCAATCAGAAATGCTTTAAAGAAAGAGCAAAAAGTTAAATGTGTGAATGAAATAGCATCTGTCTTTTTAAATACAAACAAAGGAGAATATAGGAAAATGTAAAAAGCATGCTGTTAAGTTGATGAAGAAAGTATGTTAGAAAGAAATATATAGAATAAGGTATCTTTTTGTAAGTACTTTCGCTTATTAGCCCCTTGGATTTTGACCCAAAAGGTGGCTTCATAAAAAGTTGTTTCTTGTTTAGTCACTATTTTCAGCTAGCCTAGAAATTGAAATCGGAGTATGCAAGCAAAATCTTTTCTTGTTTACTCAGTCTCTGTTCATTCCATATGGTATATCTCACAATTTGGAGGCTATGTAGCTTTGTTTCTCTTGTGTTTTAACTTGGTGACATCATGCATAGTTCTAGGGCATAAAATTAAGACATATAGGATTGTATAACTTGGTGTATATGAGACTGTAAGGTTATTGATTGCATCACCTTTTCAGTTGTATTCTTCAGTGTTACAAGGAGTGCTGTGATTTCCAGGGTTTACTACAAGATATGTGTACTTCTGGTTGTGAAGGAGTTTGCCTCAAAGGAAATTTATGCTGCCTTGCAGTCCAAGTTTACTCAAACGATAACCAATATCAAAAGCTTCTGAAGATAGGTATTGGATAGTTTCTTTAATGTAGTATCATTATCATATGGGCTAAAGTTATGGTTAGGAGCTATAATGAATACAGGTTCACAGACCTTGAAAGGGGTATGGAATCTGATCATGGGATGCACCAGTTATTTTCCTCCTTAAATACTTGCTGGGGTGATTCAGTGATCCACCCTTAGGATGAAAAGGACACAAAAAAGGCCTTTTGATTCTGTACAACAGCATCGCTGCTAGTGATGCTGAATGAGACATCCCAAATAACTAACTACTGGAAGCTAAAGCACTTTGTGAAGCATTAAGAAATGTTTGTGGAAATAAATATGAAAAAAAAGTAGCTTCTCACTATTTCACTTTTTATTTGCATTCATAGTGTATGAAATTGATTAGTGTGGTCTCAGAATTACTTTTGTGTGTCACATATGTTAACTGAAAAAATTAGTAACTGCAATGCAAGGATGGGAGGTGGGCCTTGGGTAGCAATTTTGCTTACTGGCTTTCAGGAAGCTTTTTACATTTGGGCAAGACATATTACAATAACATATTACCAGGTTTGAGGAGCCTTAACATAAATTATTCTAGAGTAAGTAAGGTCTCTGAGTCTCTACCTTGCTAACTGCTGCTGTATTTCACAAAAATAGATGATGTGTAGTGGATGCCTCCACTGTCATGGGCAGTAGTAGAATACTTACAGTTACTGACCTTTAAATAATAATCACTTAGTTTCAGGATTAACAAACCATATTATGCTAAATGCTTGTGGGGGTTTTTGCTCATTTGGTTTTTGTTTGTTTTTTAGAGACACTTTAGGCTCTCCTTGTAGCATTTCAGCAAACTAATTCTATCCTGAATCGCTGCTGGAAGGTTTAACCAGTGAACTGGATCTTTGTTATCAATTACATACCAGAAGGGTATATTAAGGTGTATGATTTCCTAAAGTTGCCAGTCTATATAGTTAAGCACTTCTGATATCTTCGAAAGTCTGGTGCCATATTCCATCATTGTAGAAATATCCACTTTTATGGTGTACCAGGGTGTCAGCATATCAGAAACCTGATTGTTGTACTGGTAGTTTTGTTTGATCAATAACAATACAAATAAAAAATAGCACAAGTACTCCTTACCCTTCAGCTTTGAATCTGGCTTTTTGCAAATGGAAATATTTCATTTTCTGAAACTGCCTTTCATTCTCATCTAATACTGCCGCTTTCCTCCTCAGTTGCAGTTATATGTATGCTATGATGACACATCTCTAAAACAAGTTTGAATCCTGCTTTGCAGACATTTATATAGGTTTATGAATTGGTCCCAACATATCCTGTTATTTTATTTCTGAGCTCTGAGTGTTAATAGAGTAATTTCTGATCTCTTCTACTTCATCAATATACATTCACATAAATTCATGTGGCAGTTTAGAGCCAATTAAAATTTATAAGCCACAAGTAGTGAGTGAAATTCTAAGGATTAATTTACTCACTGGAGTATTAATCTGTGTAATGTAGTAGGTTATCCTTCAGTAAACTTGGCTATATGGAGATAGGGAGATACATTTCCTTGCATGTTTTACTGTAAATGCAGTAATTAGTCCCACTGGGCTGTTGAGCCTGAATGGTTACAGCCAGCAGTACCACTGCAGCCTTGGTATGAACCCTGGGAAAAAGAACCGAATCAGCAAGATGAAATCCAGTTGTGTTTATCTAGCAGGATCCATCTTGCTTTCCATTCCCTGCTTGGAGTTTGAGATCAGGGAAGGAAAAGCAAAATAAAGAAAATTCATTAAAATTGAAAATAAAAAGACAACCCTCACTGTAAATATCAGAAAATATAACCTATTCCTTCCAGTTTCCACAAACCTCTCCATTTAAAGAAGCAATTGAGAAGGGATTGGAAAAGAGAGGCAGCAATCATAAATTAGTACTTTTGGCATAAGGAGCTTCCTCCTTAAGGCTTGTGTGTTAGGATCTTTTTACACTTGGAAAGCTTAACTGATCAAGCTTAGTAAATCTGACTTTTGTTAATGGGCTTTTAACTATCATTTATTCAGCTGATGATCTTGCTGATAGGGAACAGGGACAGAAAGAGATTGTGGCTCACAAAGGGCCACAGGAAAAGCTGGTGCCTGATTCAGTGTTTTAATTTAGATCCTTTCATCTCTGCTTCAAGATGTGCTTTCTCCTAAGATATTAACTGTGAGCTTGCTATGGTAAACCCACTAGAATTCACATGTGTTTGAAAGAAAAAAAGAAAAGTAAAAGCAGTGGGGAAAAAACAAAAACGAATGTCAAGAGAGCCTGGAAAGAGGATTATTTTCAGGATTTTCTCTTGAAACACCCAGTCAGGAAAAGAAAATGAATAAATAAATATGCTGTAGAAACTTGTGTCTTTGAGCACTGAGGTTTCGGGATGAAAAGTTGCAGTGAGTTAGTAGCCAAACAGAGGCTGAGCCTGGTATTCATCCCTGTTTTTTCACTCCTGTTGCTGGCCATGGGTTGGAAAGCCAGCATCCCTGTTATCTCATGTTGTTGGATTTATCTATTATATTACTTCTGACAGGGATGATACTGAAAAGCCAAAACCTGTGAAGTGCCTTTATCTAGTTGACATAGAATCATTAAGGTTGGAAAAGACCTCTAGGATCATCAAGTCCAACCATCAACCCAACACAACCATGACCATTAGACCGTGTCCTGACATGCGACTTATCCCTGTCCAACCTAGTTCTAATTCTTGTGTTTGTCAACCGATGTGGAGTAGAAATACAGATGTGTAAAAAATTCAGCTGGGAGCAGAACACATGTTCTCCTTAGTAAGTTCTGCTCTGTCTCCTAGGCTGTGCATCCTTTCAAACCTTCTTCCCAACCCACAAAGTCAGGTCCTCAGGGAACTGTCTGTCACCTGGACAATTTTTAATCCCAAAGCAGGTTGTGACCTTGAAGACTGCTAAGTGGCAGTGAAAAGTAGGTAGAAATTATGGTTTGACCACTAGTCTTAGCAGTCACTGATTACCAGCTGCATGTTATGCTAGAGTGTGCATGAAGTCACGTTAGCTGCGCATTTCAAGAACTGAGGGAAAACTGTTTCATTTCTAACCTCTTTGCAGGACAAGCACTGGAACAGAGCCCAGAAGGGAAGTGTAGAATGTAAAGATTTTTAATTTATTTATTTATTTTTAACTAGAAATCAAGCCAGTGTGCACTCATCTATGCAACTAAGCTAAAAACCCCTTATTAAGGCTGTTCAACTCTAAAAACTCATATATAACACAGGTACTTTGCTGGGGGGAGGGGAACCAGTTTGAAAAGGTATACCAAAGAATCTGCTGTTAGGAGTAGAAATTACCTTTCAGATTTCATATATCTGAAAGCTAGAGTAACTTCTGTCTCAATCAATTCAAATATGTATTGTCTGGTTTTAAATGGTACTTTTGTTTCATACATAGATATGTACTCTGAAGAAAATAAGCTGAAAACCTGTGATACATTTTAAAATAGTTCATGGGGGAATGATACCTTGTTTCATACTGTATTAATTCTAAATTCCTAACACTAATCCTTTCTTCCACTTTCTCTCCAATTATTGAAGCTTGCCTATGTTCTATTTTTGCGTGCACTGTTTTCTAATTATCTTCTATGAGGTATCACTATAATATCCCTACGAAGAATAAAAGAAGTCCATAGAAATTCATAAAATGCATTTTAAACTTCTCCAATTGATATGTGAGGGGAAACAGTGATTTTTCTCTTGATTCTAGCTTTTCAGATGTCTGCCTCTATTCCAACAGTGGCATTCAGGAGTCAGGGATTTTATTAGTATAGTTTTGTTTCATGACATTATTTACTCAGGACAAGTCTGGTAAAAGTGGTCTTTCAAAAAGGTCCTGATCATAAATGCTAATGCTTCTCGTTTGTTTTCACAATTCTCAGTAATTTCTTTGTCCTTTTTTTTTTTTTTTTGTTACTCAAACTCGCTTTCATGATTTTGGGGTTTTTTATACTGAGTATCCAAAAAAGGATTCTCACTGGTTTGAAAAAAAAATAGAATGAAATTGCAAGTATGACCAGTTCAATGACCTGAACTGAAATATTCCCTTACCAAGAATTTCCCAAGATTTTATTCTACATAAACAGAACTATAAAATAAACTGTCATGAAATGAAGATTCTTAGACTTCTAACATAGGGCCTGAACCATTTGTTGAATTCTCCATTGGGGTAGTAACTTGATTTTCGTTTGGCTTAGACTTGAGAGGCTTTCACCTGGGTGAAGCAAGGCCAGCTCTCGGGGAAGGGAGTGCGATTTCAAAAGCCTTGCCTGGCCTTAAAGCCCTGTAAGGGGGCTGAATGGTGCAGTCCCAGCTGTAGCCACGACTAGCCTGTATCCTACTGGCACCAGTCTGTCCTCATTTCCAAGGAGATGGCTGGGGCTGTCCTTTTCCCTGTCTGGAGTGGTGGGACAGGCCATGACCTGTTTGTTCGGGGGGACCCTGACAACACCTGCACTGTGCCTGAGGGTGTAAGCCTGGACCCAGCATGACTTTGGTTTGGTAATCATAAAAAGGGTGAATAAAACAATAAGCAGCTTTTAACTAGTGGAGAGAACTCCATTGCCTTAATTAGGATTTGGATCAGTACTTCAGAGAGATGATCCCTTTTTCTAATGCACAAAAACTGAAGCCTTGACCCTATTTGCCTAAATACTTAGCAGTGCAAACTGCTGTAGCATGAGGAGCTAATATTACTGTGAAATGCAGGACACAGGCTGTGCTCTAGTCTGGTACAAAGGATACCTGGAATGGTGCGTGTACGCAGCTGGGAGGACAGATTTAAAACCTGTTCAAAGCACTGGGAGGATAAAGCAGTTTCTGATTTAGTTCAAATCTGGATCTGTATCAAGAAGAGTGATAAGACTGCAGACAGATGGAGTGTTTTAAGCAGATCAGTTAGAATTGCACGATTACTGTGAGGTTTTTTCTTAGCCTCATGCTGTGGTCGTTTTTGAGATATAATGGCAAAATTATGCAGTGAGTTATTTGGTCTTTAAGTGACCTGTATACATTCATATAAAACTGTTTGATTTAACTTCCCGTAATGTATTTGAACTACTCATTCTTATAAATTATCTTTGAGACCACTATGAAGTAGCACTCTTTCTCTTCCACCCCAATGCCACCGATGTTTGACTGTCTCTCTGCTACTGTACCATTTCCCATCCCACAATGTGCCCTGCTGTTTCATGGAGAAAGGGTTGAGTTGATTGATCTACAGCTGCACCTTACTGAACTTCTTCAGTGTCTCTGTCTTCTGTAGGTTTCTGGTTTGATCTTTTTCTCTTGCCTGTTTTAACTTATAGCTGAAAAAACTGTTCTCTGGGGATTAAAATGCAAGATGAGCTGGTTGGCATTGCTCTTGGCAAACATTGCCCTAGTCACCAGTGTGGGGAACACGTGGAATAATGAGCTTTAATCTTTGTTAATAATACATAAAAAACCATGCAAGCCAGCCTCAGTTGTCAGAAGATACTGATTTACCAAGCCTCACCTCTGGAATGAAGTGATGAAGATTTATCACTGTTTTGTTCACTAATGTTTGCTTCCCATTTATTTTGGTCTTGACCTCTGTTCCTCATGAGCTTCATCACATGTTAGCAGACCCTTGTATGGTCTCTTGCGTGTCAAAGAACTAGCTTGTCAGGCAGTTTTCTCCTTTTTTATTTATTTATTTTTTTTTTAAATGCTCATAATTCCTGTTTGTGCACCAGCACTAAGTCTGTGCTTATATTTATGTAAGGAGGCATTTGGTGCAGGTTTCAGCCTCTGGTTGTTTGTGTGACTGCATATTGAGGGAAGTGACATAGCTAGTGCTTGTAGTATGAGCCATGTACTCACTCTACACACAGAAAACCCTGAGAGGTTGGGGCTTTGTTATAGCTGTTGGTCGGTGAAAGCTGTTACCCCAGTCTGAAAAGCTCTGGCTGGGTTATGGAAGAAAGGGCATAATTTACAAATTTCATATATGTTTTCTTTTTGATGAAAGAGATGCTATAGATCATGGGGGACCCTTTCACCTTGCCCCAGGCCTCATCCCAGCTGGCTTATGCTTGTAAGCCTCCCAGCTGCAGGCTGGTGTTGGAGTAGTGGAGGTGGAACATACCAGTGCCTGAAGCTGCAGCAATAAGTTATTATCATGATGCTTTTGCTGCCATGTCCTCTGTTGCCCTGGGAGGGAGAAGATGCTGCATTAACCGGCTGTTTGGGCTCCTCTGCTGTCCCCTGGCTCTGCCTTGCTCAGCTGCCACAGGATTGCTGTGAGGTGTGGAGAGAAACCTCCCACAGTGCTATCAGACTCTGCATGGTTCTGTGCTCCCGCAATTTGGCTTTTTTGCCATCCTGTGTAGGATGTGTGAAGAAGACCATATGGCCCTTTGCACTGTGATAACAAATGGTTTTCAGTTTCACATCTATCAAAGTAATTTAAGTGTCTGCGCATGAGAAAATATGTATTATTGGAGTTTTCCAGGCAGTATCCATATCATTATCTTGAGAAAAATGTCTTTTTAAAGGCCTTTTAATGAGATTTTCTAATAATTTCAAAGTAGTCAAGCACCATGGTCTTGAACTTTTCCAAATGGATGGCACAAAACAATATGCTTCAGTACCAAACTAGTAGTGAAGGGGAGGGGGGATCAGCTTCTTTTTCAGTACTTCTTTCTCAAGCTAGATCCATTTCTATTCATACCCACTTGAGGGTTTAAAGGTGGTCTTATTTTACAGACTGGGTTATGAATTGCTGTGCTAGATAGACCCAGAGGTGCTGCTGTTGGTGATATTCCCCAGGTCCTAGTTTCTTGTATCATAGATAGATCTAGCCTTCTTTATACTTTTCCTAACTGTCTAAGTGACTTCTATTATACAAAATGCTGAAGGTGGTTTAGAAAAAAGAAAGAAGCATTAGAAAGAATTAACTCCTGAAACTTTTCTTCTTGATGAATGATAATTTAATTGTATATTTAATGTAAAAAAATGACTTTGATTTGCTGCTTTGTGTCTGCATATGGTAAACATAGAGTGAAAAAATGAATATATTGCAGCGGTATTACTGCAAAAGTTATTCTTTAAAAACAAAACCAAATCAAACCTTGTATACACCAATGAGTGTACTGTAACTTCTACCACGAGGCCGTATATAAGGCTTGAAGAAATAAATAATTGTTAACTTGTGTTAGGTGCTGTCAGGATACAGTGACTTTATTTTCAAACTCCTGCGCTGCACATAAGTAAAAATACAAATTATATGGCTACCTTAGACTGGTAGCCTACTTTGTCTTCTGTGGAGACTCTGGTATACTGCCATTGTCAGCTTGTATCTGTCTTTTAAGGAAAATGTTATTCTAAGAGCCAAGCACCTGAGTACACACAGAATTCACAACTGCATGTAATAGCTTCGGGCTCAAATGTCTTGTAATTGTAACAGTTTATAAGTGCATTGATTTGATATATATATGTTTGAGGGAGAAAGAATTTATTTACTTTTGACTCTATTTAATGAGAAGATGCTGAAGGGGCACAATGACAGAGTGGTGAAAGCATTTTTTTCCATCGAAAACAAGGCACAGATATAGGTCCTTTTCCAGACTCCTTGTGAAAGCTGAACCCTTATGACACTGATGGCCATTAGCTAGCAACTCTAAATTGCCAGTGGTTCTGCTAGCACATTTTCCTTTGTGCTGTAGGTTGCACGCTATGGCAAGCCTTAGCCACACCAGCTCTATGATCCAATTGGTTCAGGAGAAATCATGTATTAGGTAAGAAGAATGTATGTGTGCTGTGGAGGGACCACAAACACAGTGAAGTCTCTGGGACATTCTAAGCTGGTGGTTTTCAGCAGCATTAAGTATTGTCAGTCAGTAGCTTCTATATTTGTGTGACTATTTACATGTATGAACTAACATCATTATACTTGAAAAGGTCTTAGTATTCACTGAACAGTATTGGTATTACAAATAATTCATGAGCTATACTTGTGAGAAAAGGTATAAAGGATTCAGAGTTTCACACAATTATAAACCTTGTGCTCTTGACATATTCTTCACAAATAGCATCTGGGCATTCTACAAATATCTTGCTCATTGGTTACTACATGGGACCCTTAAGGTGTCACATATGCAACACAGGAATACTGTACCACTCTGAGTCCTTGCATCTGAACTCTCAGTTGAGAAAAGGTCACAAAGATAATCTGGCATTCAGCTCTCATTGGTTCTTTAAACACTAAAAATTTAAGCCCTCCCTGTCAAAATTGCTGTTCCCTGTACATTGTAGTTATTGATGAAGCTTGGGTGCAGTCTGAGCTAAAAGTGAGACATGGCCTTTCCTGTGCTGCCTGGTGTGCCTCCCAGTGCTAGTTATGATTTCTTTGCTAGATAGAATCACAACCCCGTCTGCTCTTCAAGCTGTTTCTTTATTTTTAGGTTCATGCTGTACTTGGGCCCCTTCCCCTGCAGCAGCAACACACTTTGCCTCTCTGACAGAGGCTTCACATATAAGGATAGTGATATTGGTTCATACCAGGCAATGGCAACACTCATTTCCTTCACTACTCAATATGTTCTGGTGGCCTGAAACACTACCTTGCTCTGACAAAATAATTGTGTACTCACATACAGATTTACAGGAAACGTTTTGTTTGGCCCTTATTCAGGAAAACTCAGATTTCCATCAGTCAGAAAGGTTTAGTTTTTGCTTTAACTTTTTAAAACCCTCTGTTTTGAGCAGGCATCAGTGGGCAACTTGTAATCTATTAGAAAACTGAATTTTTATTTTTTTTTTTTTATTCTTGATATATTGCCAAATCACAGGACTGTATTTGTCTGCCTGCTTAGTTCACTTTGGTAAACAGTGAGCACAGTACGCTGTTCCAATGCTCAGGCTATAGAGCATGTTACATAAGGAAATAAATATGAGTATTTTGAAGTATAAGAATTTGTCAGGTTTAGGAGACAAGTGATTGTCCAGTCTATCGGTATGTGTATATTGTTTTGGCATTATTTAAGAACACATGATTTTTTTTTAACAACCTTAAGGAGAATGCAGTTTAAATGTTAATCGTTTTTAACTCCATGTTGCGTGATTCATTAATATTAATATTTAATGAAGTCAAGAGATTAATACTAGTGTTCATTTCCAAAAAAGGCAAAGGTACTGCAGGACAGCATTTAGCATTGTTGTACTTTAGAAAATATTACTGAGGAAAATATTCATGCTGCAATCGTACAAATATTCCTTTTGTTCCCCTTGCCCCTCCTGAAATATCTCCATTCTCTCATTCCTTATTCCTAAAACTAAGCCATAGGGTTCTAATGGGGACACTGATTAAATATTCTACTCTAATTTATGCAAAAGCGAATCCCAACAGGAATCAAGGACTCTGAAAATCTGTTGTGAAATAATTATCCTGAATGACATTGTAGAAATGGTCCATGAGGATGTTGTCAATAATACATTACATAAAATCTGTTTGAAATAAACCTTGAAAATTACATGATATTCATGGGAACCTGAAAGAATTATCAGTAAACAAATTTAATCAGCTTGATGTTATGCATACCACTCAACCTCTTATTATCTGATCATCTAGGTTTTGGAATGCTATGGGGAATTGAATGACAATTAATACTAAGAGCTGTAGAAGCTCATGTGGTGGCTGCAGGACTACCTGATTCTCTTAATTTTTGCTCATCTCTCCTCATTTGCGTTCATTTCTTGCTGTCACAGACTCTTTAGTGACACCCACCTGGCTGTGTTTTGTTGGAGCCATTTCCTTAACAAGAAGACACTTGTTAACAAAGGATGAACTCTCCTGACAATTAAATCATTCTAATTCTTCCCACATACTATGAAATGGTTATACCAATGTCTAGACACTTCTGGTTGTGATATCCAAGCTGCATTGTGACAATGGAAGCTAAACCACAAAATCAAGTGCAGCATAAACTACACACTATATCATGTACAGATTTATTGATGCTTCTTATGGTAAAATGCAGGACTGTGGTGACCTCCATTGCAAGTAAGTTCAGAAAAGGTGATATCTACACTTCTGCTTCACTGAAGTCAGCAGAAATTTTGCCACTGGTGTCACAACAAGAAACAAGATTGGAATTTCATTCATGTGAAATCTGGGGGGTTTTTTTAGGCTATTGGTTACTAGGTATCTATACAGAAAGTCTAATATAAGGCAAAAATTATGCAAGAGGACTTGATGGGAGCTTCAAAACTTCCTTTTAGTAAATAGGAAAGCAATTCAGACTTCACTTGTATGTCTTTCTTATTTGAGGTCATTGGTCACAAACATGCTAGCATTGAGGGCAACTTTAGTATACACTTTCAGTTTTACATGTGCATTGCTTACAGGGATTTTCTGCATTGTGGATGTATTTGTATGAAATCACATATTAGAAATGTGCAATGATGTCCCTGTTCAAGATAGTGCTTCACTAGCTTTGAATAGTCAAATGACGACACTGCCAAGGAAAGCAGTGTCTTTTCCTAGAGAAGCTGTAAGTTTCATTAAAAAATTCCTCCTTGACATCCTTGTCAAGATGGTAGAAATGCAGCCAGATGCATTATGGAAAAAAAGACCCGGACTGGGGGGAGCCAGCTATTATGCAATAAGTTTATAGCTATGCCCATAGACTCTGCCTAATCTTTAGGCAAGTCACAATAGAAATTACTCTTGCAACTGTAAGTGGTGGATGTATAATGTCTGAAATAAAGGACAAGTACTCTATTCTTGATATTAGCAAGATATGTTCTAAGAATTTCTTTGGGTGTTGAAACATTTTTCCTTGTCACTAGGATCACCAGAAAATGTACAGACTATCTTGTATTTAGAGTGATACAATCTTGTAAAAGAATATTTTTCTTCATGGTAGCATTGTGAATGAACTTAGAAATACCTTTTTCTGTGATGTTTATCTGTGCTCAAGCAGGATAGGATATATTGAATGGGACACCTGTCCATATTACATTTTGGTGTTTACGGGTCTAGATGAATATTGATTGAAACAGTTTGTGAAGCAGATGCTACTTTCTTTCAGATCTTTTCTCCAGTTCTGTTTTCTCATTTTCCAAGTTCAATGGTTTTACCTTTGCATCACCTTATCTAAGCCATGGAAACAGAAAATTAATATTAAATACTCAAGCAGAGTACCTGTTTTCCTATTCTTCATATAAGAACACACATAAAGACATTTTATTAATGTAAAAAAAAATTACTTCAGGTTGGAAATAAATGAAATTGTGCAGCAGAAGATAGCTTTTATTACCAAGATAAAATGGCTTAACCTCTCTTTCTCTGAGAGAAGATGACAGAGGCCAATCAGCTGGCATCAGGAGACTGTGATTTAAGTCTACTATAGTTCTATCTAGTTAAAGTGATGTCTTTGCTTAACTGAGTCAGATTCATATTAACAGAGACAGTATTTAGTGTAGTCCACTAAAGGTCTTGCTAACAAAACCTTTGTAGTGGTAAGCAGGGGTGGGGAGGCACAGGATGAGACTTAGTTCATTCATAGACTAGTCCTAAATTCTTTATCATCAGAATAACTTGCTAGGTTTTAATGGATTATTTTGGATTCTTTTAGTACAGAGAAGTGAGTGAAGACACATTTAGAATCAAGAATCTTATGTATCACCTATACTGGGAAAACAGAAATTTGAAGACAAGAAATCCTGATTGGGATTATGAGGCTTTTATTTTACTTAAGTCTGTACATAAATCAAGCAGCAAATTAGTGCTTGATTGTTTCGATTCCAATCTATGGGTAGTCCATATGTACTTAACTAAGTTTCCTGACTAAAGGTAAGAGCTATAAATATATTTGAATTGTTGCAGGTATGATCACATTAAGAAGTTGCATGGAACTTACTTTCATTAGATGCATGAACTGCACTGTCAAAGGCTATACAGGAAGGAAAATCTCTAACAACTCCTTTATTCAAGTGCTTTACTGAAACAATTCTGTGGTGACAGGGGTTTAATTATAGGTCAGTACCTATACAGACAAGGACAGAGTTTTCCAAGTAATTTGTATGACTTGGAATATCTCCTTTTTTTTCACTTGTTTTGTTCTGGCTGAGCTGAAGTACTGCCTACAGAAATTATGCGAAATAAGGTGCTCCTATTGTGCCACCATTCAGCTTTTTTGGTGTGCCATTAAAATCTGATCAGTTCTCTGGCTTAGGAAATTAACTATGCTAAGCCATTTAAATCAACTAGGCTGTCTTTGTATACTAAAGATTTAAAAAATATTATCTTGACAGGTGAAATGGGTGAGGTTTTTTACCTTTTCACATGAATAGGACAAACTGGGTTTTAAAAGAAATTTTTTTTAAGTTCCAAATAAGATCTAGGAAGGGCCATTAAACTAAGCCAATCCATGTAAAGTGCTCAAAACTGAAACCTTACCTATTAAATACTGTTTAGACATATTTTATCCTGTGATTAACCTTCGTATTGTCTGGAATTGTTAGAACACACAAGTCTCAGACTAGATATTCAGACTTCCTTCTCTCTGATGTTAGTTTACTTGTCAGAGACGCTTTTTATTGCCTTATTAGATTCATGAAGTCAATATGACTTGGAAGCTCTGGCACAAGGATGAATCATCAGAAATTACTTTGCAAGGTCATGATTCACTATTACATGAAACCTGAGAACATGATATCCTGTTGTGGTGCATGTACAACATACCCAGAATGTTTGGTTTTGGTATGTGGGGATGTGGAAATACTGTACCAGGCAGAACAGCATCATCTTCTGGTTCTAAAATTTAAACTTTTCTTTCCTGATTATTCTTTCCCATTTTTTTTCTTGTGTTAGGAATGCCATTTTCCTTGTCCACTCTTATACATGCTTCCTACATATGCATTTTGCCATGCTTTGAAAAACAAAGAAGAAATTCTGATACTCACAGGTATTCAGGTATTCCGCAGGTTTTCTGTACTTCACTAAGCTTTTTGTCTCCCAGTCTTTGATGGCCCTGTCAGTAGGCCTTCCTGCTCTGTTACCTTCTATTTGACATCCTTGTTCAAAATGTCATTAGTCTTTCCTGTAATTTCTCTCTGACCTTCCCTTTGGGAAATAACTGAATCCAACAATATGTCTTCTGAGTGAATATGTCAGTTTTTCAAGTCATATCCGTCACTACCTTCAGTATCATCCAGTACAAGGCCTTTGGTTATCTTGGATTTTTATTTCTCTCTTCTGTGACTCTTCCAATTACTGTTGTCAGGATTGGACTTAGCTGAATAACTAGTAACCAGGTTTTGGGTGTACTGGGTTGCCCTAGCCTCAGAAGGGCTGTTTCTTTGCTGTGCTCTACCCATCAGTTACCAGCTTCTGCAACTCCTCGCACACATGCTCTGCTCGTCTTTGAATCTGAGAGTTCACCAATGCATTAAGTGGGTCCTCTCTCATGGGCTTTTGAGGGCAAGCTGCTGTTATGGCTGAGGTCAGATTGGAAGCACAGGGTATGAGGGATGAGGAATCTGCTGAAAAGTCAGGCTTACAGGCTGAGATGTAGTGCCATGACTTGGGGATGTGATTTGAGCTCCTGTAGTAACGGAGATTTGCTTGTTGCTTATCTAGTTCTGTGTGTTTGTCCATATGTGTTAGTTCTTATTCTAATTCTATAAAATATGTAAAATGTGAACTGGCTTCATGCTTTACACCTTTATCAGACCTATTTTATACTAGTCTTTCAGTGGCTGACTGAAACCTATTGCTTTCACCATGACATAGCTAGGGAAAGCATTGTCCTTTTCTCACAATTTACTTCAGAGCCCAAAATAGAAATAATAGGCAAACATAATTGATCCATTCCAAGGAAGCTCTGGTAATTAAACTTACTGAGACAGGCCGAAACTACTCAGCAAATCCTTTTTATTAGCAGACCTTTGAACAGAATGGCAAACCAAAATAGATGTAAATTTGTCAAAAGACTATGCACAATTACTCAACCCCTTTTACAGAAGCCTAGAATGTTTCTCCAGCAGTTGTCCATTGTTGTTTCCTCTGTTCTGTCCCAAATGGCTGAAGCCATGGTATTGTGTGTCTGCCCTAGACTGTCTGCAGTCCAGATGTGAGGTGACTACATCTCAGTGGTAAAAAAAGGATTTTATGTATGTGTGTCTGTGTATATATACACACTGAGTATTTGCAGTAAATTTGTATGTCTGGATGTCAGTCTACATATACATATTTAGGTAGTAAATACCTGCATCCTTGGACACACTAGCATAGAATCTAGTCCTATCAGCACTTAATAATGTTTCAGTGAAATTTGTGAGCAAAATATCTTGGTAGTAATACCAAAGTTCTTGTATGAAGTCTTCCAGCATAAGTTCGTGAGTTCCCAGGAAATACTCAATGATTTTTTAGGGATGACTGTGAGAACAAAGGGAAGTCAGTGCAGCCTGTAGTAATAAATGCAACAATTGGCCATTGTCTTCATTATCTTTGAAACAAGATTGTTTACACCTTTCAAATGTGTGCCTCTGGTTAAAAGCAACCACAGCTGGAATAAGAATTAGCATCCTCTTGTCTGATAAATCAGAAGTAGCTGCCTTGTTAGTTGAAGTCATCTGAATTTGTGGACTGTGGGCAGAATAGTATAGCAAAGCTGGCATATTTTACTCCTGGTTCACCTGGATCTTTTAAAAAAACTATCCTTACTGTGTCAGTTGTACCATTTAGCATTTAAGAGATAAAACACAAGTGCTGCAAACAAATACATAAAACTCTAGTGTTCTCATACTGGCATTAGCGTTAACTCTGTGAGAGCATTTTGGGGATGAGAGGCAAAACTGAACTACTGTTCATGGATTTATAGTCCTGTGTCAGAGTGGAATGGAGAAAATGTTTTTCTCCGAAAACAGAATTTTTCAGTGGATTCAAGAGTTACTTCAACAAAATATGATAGCATTGGATGTGACAATATAACAGTATTGTTTTATTGGCAATTAGATTCCAAACTGGCAGGGATGTATGAATATAAGCCCCAATTATGAGACTGTGGTGTTTTAATGCCATCTGTCAATGGTTTGCTCCTTCTGTCACAACGTGTACTTTTGGAGAAAAAAAGATAGAATAGAAGTCAAGAGGTAAAACACACCAAACTGTACTCCCATTTTTAACAAATGCTGTCATTTATAGAGTTTAACATGGTACAAACATTTACATTTGCTAAACCACACAAGCTGCAAGGTTTCCTGGTTCATGCAACGTATTGTGAAGATAACCAATATGTACTGCTTGAGATCTTTTTGATTGAAGAATGCTTGTGAAGCCTTATATAAGTATAAAAATGTGTCCGTAATTCCTCTGAATTGTTGGCTGTCATAAATAATGTCTTGTAAATCACACAATCATTTAAGTTGGAAAATACCTTTAAAATCATTGAGTCCAACTGTAAATCTCACACTACTATGTCCATCACTAAACCATGTCCCTAAGCACCACATCTACATGTCTTTTAAATACTTTCAGAGGTAGTGACTCAACAACTTCCCTGGGCATCCTGTTCCAATTCTTGACAATCTTTTTGGTGAAGTAATATTTCCTAATACAAAATCCAAACCTTCCTGGCACAACTTGAAGCCATTTCCTCCCATCCTATCACTGAATGAATGAAATGAAGCAATCCTACAACTGAGGGGATTTCACAGATGACTCTAGAACTCTTTGCAAGAGTTTGGCCAGTTGTTAGGTTTGGTAACTGCATTATGTTCTTGATTATTATTTTAAGTACTTGAGAGATTTGCTACAACTGAACTTCTGGTAATTATTATTTTTTCAGTAATAGGGGGTACTTGGATTCCCAACCAACTGTAGGACATTCTTGGGCTACTGGCTATACAACTACAATATCAAACTTGCAAAGTTGAGGCAAGATGGGCAGAAGCAATAGCTAAGAAGTGGTGTGTGCAAACACAGCAGGTCTTGTCTCTAATTCCAGATACCAGAACTAAGGTGAGATCTCCAGGGAGCTAAACCTTAACTTCAACGCTTATTGTAAATAGCACTTATGTAAGATATATTTTAGTATGACACAATGAAACCAAAATTAATATCCCCTGAAAATTAGGACTCTGTGCTTAAGGGCAAAATACATATGTTGGAAGAAAGACTTGTTGTAGTGATTAGGAATGGCATCAATCTGATTCTGATCTTCAACTCTGTTCTTAACCCTATAGTTTCCAAATCCTCTTTCAAGCTTTTCTTCTACAAATCCAAACGCAAGCACAGATTGTACAAAGTCCTTATTAAACCCCTAAAGCTGGGAGTCCAATATCTAATGGTGGCAATAATGAAATTCTTGCCCTATCCATAGCCTTCTTAAAGGAGGAAAGAGAAATCTAGTTGTGTGCCTAGGAAAGATGTACTATAAGGAAATAATCACTAACATACTATGAGGTATTATCTCTAAAGCTCTTTGAGTCACTGTATGGGTATGCGATTGCATGGTATCTTTGTCTAGCTTGCTGTTCTGTATGAAAGATGTCTGTCTATATAATCTGTATTATATATTCAAATATACACAGGCACACATGATGTCTGCATATACGTTTATATGAATTCATTTGAGCTGTTAGTGATGGTAAATACTTCTAAAAATTAAATTAAAAACAGGCTATATAGTTAGCAGGTTTTGCTAAAGTTTTGCCCAGGATGTGTTCAGAATTGAGAAATATTGGAGATGCAACATTCATAGTGATTTTAATCTTTCTTTGAATTTCCATATTGTATAGCTTCTCCAGAATGTTTCTCTATTCCTAAACATGAATTGTAATTTAGATTCCTTGACTGTGCCATTGGGGGAAGGAATATGTTAGAGTAAATGGTATAATTTTAAACTAGAGTAAGTCAGGAGTAATTCTGAAGGCTTTCAAATGAAATACCGTTTAGTGTAAACAGTGGTTGGGTGGAAGAACAACTAGATCCCTAGTGTTTGTTTCTTAGCTGTTTTACTTGAACAGTAACCCCACTGATCTGGGTTGCTTCTTTTCTTTCTCTGCCAGGTAGCTGTAAAACTGGGGGTTTTGTTTGTTTTAAGAAGTGGTCTAGAGACTGCAAAAGAGAGCTGGCAATGCTATAGCTTCAGCTTCAAACCTTGTAGGGAAAGAATCCACTGTCAAGCTAAAGCAAGTTGAGATAAAGGTTGGGTCAGCTTCTATACAGTGAAGTAAAGCTAGTATATTAAAACAAGAAAATTGGATGAAGGGAGAGGAATCAACAACAAGACAGGCCAATAGAGACAATATAGGACGTACAGGAAAATTGTGTCAAAGGAAATAAAACTGGTGAGGCAGTGGCAGAAAAATGGAGGAAAGTTTGTTATAAATAATGAAACCTATTTAGGAAGGGCAGAGGGTGTGTGAATAAAAAAGCTTAATAATGATTAGAAACATTTGCTTTGGAAGTAATAATGTTCTCCACCTCTCATGACTGACTCTAGAGGAAAGTTGTTTATGAATCTAGTAGTGCTTTGGGAATTGTGTGGGCACCAGCATAGTGCATGCACATGAATGATGTCATTGAATTTGGCAAGACTATTCTCATACACTCCTTGGGTATTTCAGTACCCTGCTCAACACCTTGCTGACCTAGCATCCTGATATATTCCCACAGGCTGTTCTGGTTCACTGAACAAAGAAAACTATAAGGTGAATAATAGGGCAAAGTAGATAGTTGTCTCGTATCTTCGAGTTGTCATTTTATACAACAATGCTATGGGAGAAATAAATCCTTTACGAAAAGAATAGTAACATTGCTAAAGGGCCAGAAGTCTGTAATACCCGAGAAAATGAACTGGTTAAATAAGAAATGACAAAATAATTGGTAGTTGAAGTTCACTCTTGCCTCTGAAAGGTCGGATTTGATGCTTACTACTACTAACTGTTCCAGCTTTATTTTATGGTCCAGTCTATGCTTGGATATTTTTCTTCAGATTTGGTTAGAAAAAGCTGAAAGCCTGAACTTCTCAGGTACACATTAGTTTTATAATCCTAATATTTCATAAGAGTGCAAAAAAAGTGCGTCTTAAAAGTTGGAATGTAAGCTGGCAAACTGAACCACAATGTTGTTCTTAAAATTCATCTTGGATTTTTTTTATTTTGATGTGGATTTATGGTTTTAACTGTGGGATCTTCCCATTAAACCTGTCAGGGAAAACTTTATGCACCTATGACTCACTTGCCAATGATGTTCTAATTGGGTAATGTTTCTCAGTAGAATCTGAATGAGAAAGTAACTGATAATGGCCACTTTTGTCCACCTTCCCATATACATACCCACTTAGGGTGCTTCTTTGGATTGGATGTTCAAGCTCTTCTTTGTCTTTGATTCAAATTATTGGCAGCCTGGGGAAGGATCTCTTTTCTCAACCTCAATTGTTTTAAATAATTCAATAATCTCTACCAAAAGAAGTGAGCTGACAGATTGTAGTCTTGTGGCTAAGATCTTGCCTGGCACATAGGAAGAACATGAATCTGACTCCTGAATTGGTATCTCTATAGAATCATTTAGATTGGAAAAGACCTCTAGGATCATCAAGTCCAACCTTTGTCCAACATCTCCCTGATCCCTAGACCATGTCTTGAAGCACCACATGTACTCATTTTTTGAGCAGCACCAGGGGATGGTGATCTCACCATTTCCCTGAGCAGTCTGTTCCAATGCCTAACCACTCTTTCAGTAAAGAACTTCTTCCTAATGTCCAGTCTGAACCTCCCCTGGTGCAACTTGAGGCCATTACCTCTTGTCCTGTCATTAGTTACTTGGGAGGAGAGATCAAACCCAGCCTCACTACAACCTCCTTTTAGGTAGTTGTAGAGAGCAATCAGGTCTCCTCTCAGCCTTCTTTTCTCTAAGCTAAATAATTCTAATTCCCTCAGGCACTCCTCATACAACACATTCTCCAGACCCCTCACCAGCTTTGTTGCTCTTCTCTGCACCCGCTCCAGCACCTCAATGTCCTTATACTGTGGCACCAAAATTGGACACAGTACTCAAGGTGTGGTTTCACAACTGCTGAGTACAGGGGCACGATCACCTCCCTACTCCTGCTGGTCACACCATTTCTGATACAGGCCAGGATGCTGTTGGCCTTCTGGGCC
>VYZX01016991.1:17251-37455 GCA_013401335.1 Brachypteracias leptosomus | reverse complement strand
AGGCTGTGTGTTATCAACACCTTCTGGCTTCCAGTCCTGCAGGATGAAGGCTGTATGGGGAAAATCAGCTCAGACAGACCCACTACAAGAAGGTAAGACCAGGTTGAAAGTTACAGTGTAAGCACATGCAAATAACATCATAATACAAATAATTGAGCTAGCAGCTCTGTATGTCTATCTACAGTCCTGAAGCAGATATGAGATCCTTAATATAATTTAAATATGTCAAGAAACTTATACAGAGTATGAACCAAGACAGGTATGTGCTGGGAAGAGCTGGGAACAATCTAAGAATGAGCTGTAGAAGACAGATGGACTTGTGCTCAGGTTTGCCTGTAGCTGGCAAGACATCTATGTAGTCAGCCTTTCAAGAATGTTTGAATTGCCTCTAAGTTGGGTGAATGAGACTGCAATGTGCCAAGGCCATTTAGCCAAGCTTTGTTATTGACAAAAAAATAGCAGCTCATTGGAAAACAAACCCTGCTGCTTCTCCCTCACCCCCAGACTGTAGCAGATCTTTAGGCAGTAGTAGCTGTTGTCTGGAGAGCTGGAGTCACAAATGAGTGGATGGTTGAAGTCACTAGGATATAAGACCTTGCTAGAGGGAAAGGCTCATAAAAAGTAGTAAAAGACAATGGAAATAAATAGTAACTGCAATCATTTGTCAAGTACCATAGGAACAAACCTGTTTTCCACTCTTTTTTGTGGCGAGTGGTTGAAATACTTTGAACTAGATGTATGTTGCCTAGTCTGCTGTCTCAAGGCTATGCAAAAGCCACTAGAAAGCCCAAATTAGAAAATCTCTAAGTAGAGATTTTAGAATTTACCTGTTAAATGCTGTAGATCACCCTCACAAGTTCCATGCAGTAAATCCAGACTGAAGCAACAAAGCCTCAAATTTGTGACAAACCATCTTAATAGAATGGTTTGATCATGTCATTTTATGTTCACAGTTTAACCTTGTAATAAAAGCTCCAGGCCGGGGCTTGTAGTCTTGTTTACTTCTTAACTGCACCATAGAATTCCTGCATGTCCTTGGGAGAGTTGCCCAATATAACCCTCTCAGTTCTCTAGTGATGAAAATACCACTATACTTTCCCTCCTGTTCCCTACTTTCTCTGTTGAAGATTGCACCTTGAGTAGTCACTATTTTCATAATGCAATGGATTTCCATAATGCAATGGATTTCTCATTCCACTTGTATGAAATGATGTAAAATAGTTTTTAAAAAATCATGTAATGAAATCACATCATTCACCCATCTGTTTTTATAAGGACTCTTTAAAAATGTTGATTTTGTATTTCCACCCAGCTTTATATGCCACAGTTTAAAGAAAAATATGAAATACAAATATATTTGTCACAGTGGTGTCTTGTTGCAAAGAGTTGATTGTGTTTAGTCAAGCTCTTTATCTAAACTAAAGAAATGTGTATTTCTCTCTGCTTTCTCAAAGTGCTGCAGCTAGCAGACCATAGGAACATATGAATAGGTTGTAGAGAGTGTGAACAAGTTGATCTATTCTCAGAAATCATATTGGGAAAACAAATGTTCAGGTGTAGGAAAAGCCTTTAGTCTCTCCACATTTGTGTTTTTCATCTTCATAGTGCAATTGTTTGTCTCTTGAGGATCTTATGTGAAGTGTTCAGCCTTGGTTAGAGACTGCTCTGGGTTCAGATACCACAGAATACTGAGGCCATTCATGTATATGATTTTCAGGTGGTACTTGAGACAGTATATCCTGAGAAGTTCACTTCAATTTATAATGTTTAAAATCTGAATGCATGGTGGTGAATGGGTCTGGCAGGGATAGAGTTAAAGGTTTTAACTTCCTCTCTCTAGACCACCAGATGCTTTTCAATGTGCTAACAAGGATGGGTGGATTAGCAGGTGCTTTATGCAGGAAGGCTAATGAGGTTCATTGGCAATTGGGGATATGAAACAGCAGGGGAGGAGTGGGAGAGATTGGGGTCTGGAAGGGAGTGATGATGGGGTTTCTGGTTGAATAAGACTGCCCAATGCTGCAGCTGCCTCTTCTTTTTTGTTCTACGACTAATAGAAACTCTTTTTAATATATATTCCATTTGTATGCCGTTGGTGATAAATACTGTGGAGTTCTTTCATCTTGCTTGTGAACACTGATGTCTGTGGATTAATTGCTTTGTCATCCCTGGACTGTGATTTTTACTGTTTTACTGCAATTTTGTGTAAATGTATTGCCTGTGTTTGTTCTGTGCACACTCTGTAGCTGAGTGTCCTGAGAGAGATTGTGCCTTAAACTGCCAATGACTCACCTTAATGGGGTGGACCACAGATGTTGCAAGTTTTCCTTCCAAAGTTTCGTTGCTCCAGCTGGGCTGTCAGAGTGAGTTAACCAGATTAATTTGGTCAGTGCAGCTGAGTTGATTGTGATGGTACTAAAGTTAGTGAAAGGTGCTCTACTAAAGAGAATAGCTCTCCCAAGTTTCTGTTTGGATCTGCTCATCCTCTCCCTCAAGAAAAGAAAGTTTTAAAACCTCCTACTTTATAGAGTTGTGTTTTGTTGTTTGGTTTGTTGTGGTGGTTTTTTTTTTGTTTTTTTTTTCCTGAATCAAATGAAATTGTTCTTTCTTCCTTATCCATGTAAAAACCCAAGTTCTTACAAAGCATTGTGTGGATGTAGAAACTTTACTTATAGGACAGTAAGAAAATTTAAGTTATGATAGGGTCATCAGATGTGCTGCTCTGTCAAGCTCAAACACAAACAAATATCTGACATCAAGAAAGATCCACTGTCTCCCTGGTTTGTAGAATAGATCTGGCATAGTAGTTTGTTTAGATTACAAGAAATAGTGTCTTGAAAATCCCCTGATGTGTAAGAAGTAGTATGTTTTCAAATAGACAGTGGTAATAAATATGTAGCTTCTCTTCTAACTCAACCATACATACTGTTTTTTTAATTAGACTCAGTCTGCCATATTGGCACTGAATAAATTATAGCTTTCTACTTCTAACCAATAATGTCATAACTACAGCCTCCAAATGGTTTAAGAAGTCTTGTAGGAAAAATAATATATAGACTAAATTTGGCTTTCAAATGGTTCCTCAGGCCCAGAATAAGAAGCTTATAGAGCTTCCTGGTTACTGATGAGATCCATAAGGTCCTCTGTTGAGTCTGAAGTCTTGTTTGTTTTTTTTAGGACATTCTGGTCCAATGATAGAGTTGGGATGGGCAGAGTTATCTAGGCTAGGATTTGATTTAATATGGGCAGCTACTTCTGGGCTGGAGTTATCTCAGGTTCCTCAGGTGACCCAAAAATACGGGAGTTAACAACACAAGGGGAGTAAAGATGACACATGACACAGTTGGTTCATGTGACTTGCATTTCCTGTATGGAAAGAAACGCTTGAATATAGAAACTGTCAACAGAGAAGGTTGATGACGTTGCTGAAAAGTGGCAGTTCCACATCTCCAGTGCCAAGTGCAGTGCTGAATAATTCAGTCCCTTGTACTGTACACTTCAGTTCTCTTGGAAAGGGATTTATTAGTTGGCATGGTAATTCTACTGCTGTCCTCCTCACAACTTGGCCATAGAAATGCAATAAGGTGTGCTTGGGAGCAGGAAACAGATTTATAGGAGACAAAAGCTACCCTGTGCTCCATCTACTGTAGATTCTATGATAGATCCTAGGAGCTATTCTAGTTTACAGCTAAGAAGGGAAAAGGCAAGAATACTTCTTCAAATCAACACCAATACCTCACACAGCCATACTTCTTAATGCATGTCACTCAGAACACGCTTTCTTGTAAGGGTTTTTTTTAGACTGTGAATAATCCTCTATCCGTAGGAGTTTTCTAGAGTTTTGTATTGCTATGAGCTCAAACTTCCACCTAGTCAGCAATTCCTGTAATCTTCAGATTTTACAGTTAATTTGGCATGAGAACCTAGGTGTCTGCATGCAAGAAAAAATTTATAAAAATCTACAAATTCCTCTGAAGCATAGTTGACAGTTGAAATTTACTGGGCTCCAATTTTGGAAAAAGCACAATAGCTCCCACGATGGAGAGCTTCCTCATGCAGGGACTCTTAGGACCTATCAAGTACTTCTTCCGGATGATGATCACCTATTGGAAGTATGCTGGTTTTTGTTGGTTATGGTTTTTTGTTTGTTTTTTTTTTCCTCTGTTCAAGGCAGGTTACTGAAATCCTTTGGTGTCAAGGAAGAAAGCAAAGTTTGTGTTGAAGGTCATGGCTTGAGTTCTTCCTCTGCTTCTGCCATGGACTCCTTGATGTGGTAAATGACTGGACCCATTTTTGTGCCACTTTGTACTTCACAGAGAGCTTTTGCAAAGAGTATGCTTGCTTAACTGTCTTACAAAACTACAACTTATTTCTTTAGATGGTGTTGGTGTATTGCTGTTTTGCAGAATCATCCCTGATAGTACTGAGATAGTAGTCGCACTGTATTTCTGTAGATTTGCCAAAAGTTATTCAAGTTATTGGCATGTCTTGATGTTCAACACTTGATAACATGGAAGCAGTAATCTTTCCTCCCCATTGTGAAGCTCTTACTAATGTTTTAAAAGCACTGTGAGAACCACAGAATGACGAGTAGATATTCTGTTTACTTGCTGGTTTATCTCATTAAAAAGAATACCCTTCACCTCTCTTTTCCTCCAGAAGGAATTCTTTGTGTGGAATACTTTTGTATTCTGTTAATGCTTTAATTTTCAATAGAAAAGGAGTGAGAGCCTAGGCTGTATACAGTTGATGTTTCCCTAGAAGAGAAAAGGGAGTGTGGGTGTGGGTGAACCAGAGTTTACAATGATGATACTGTTGATCTTGAAGTGATAGACTTGGTAAGCTATACAGGAGGGTTGTTGGTTTCTGGTTTGTGGGGTTTGTTGGGGTTTTTTTTCTCTTTTTCTCTTTAGACTACACTTGAAAATATAAACATTTCTTTAACAAGACGTCAAAGTCTTGCAGGCTACTTGCAGAACAGAATTAGCAGTAGTGGATTTGTACTCCAGGTGACAATAGCATGTAGGCTTGTGTAGCCTTGTACATAACTCAACATGAGCATCTACTGCAATGCTCTTCTAGCTGGGTTAGTAGGGCTAAGGTTTTCTTTGTCGATAGTGACAGGCTGTTACATGCAAGATACAGCCTTCTGTTCTGCTAATGGCAGCATTTTATGTGTAAGTATATGAGTTTCTTCAATTACTTTGATGGATTAACAACATCAGTGCCCAGATCTCCCACAGCACTTTTTCTTATCCTTGCCTTTTCACAGGACTTCATACATTCAACTTTGAGGGTGTCCCTCTCTAACTTTTAGTAAACAAGTGAGGTTAAATTGAGTTACCCTGAATTGCATTCAGCCATCTGTTCAAGTGGATCCCTGGCTCACTGAGTTGCTCTTTGATTATGTAGGTTTGTTGCTTTTTTTTTTATTTTTAGATAAACTTTTTTTTCTGATAACATGGAGCATTTTACACCAGGCTTTCTCGTGTCCTTCCATATTGTTAAAGAGCTCAGAGGGAAGTGTATGGTAACAAATAAAAGGGAGTTGAGGCAGCACATGAAATGGCCGTGAGAACTAAAGAGATACAGAAGCATGGGGAAAAGTGAACAGGCATTTCCCCACAGGTAGAGGGAAAATGACTGGGCATTGGGGAGGAGAGTTCTATTCCTGAGCTATAATCCTCAGCTGGACTCCTTAGAGCCAAGATCAGAGTAGTGCCCCTTTTGCAGGAAAGCACTTTAAGTCTCATTATATTCAATTGATTCTGGCTGCAGAGGAGAGCAGGGGTAACCTGCTAGCTTTGAACAAGAGAGCTCAGGTATTAGAAGCAATTGAGGCACAGAAGCACAGAGCATCATCTGACCTGCTGAGAGCGACCTCGTTTCTGGTACCAAACTGGAACATACCTTCTTAAATGCAAGCTTATGTTTCTCCACTCTATGGCAGTTGGTAGTTTAGACTAATCCTCAAACACATGCTTAAGTACTTACCTACATGAAGGCTAAGCAGCACGATAAACAGTAAAGAAGAAAGTACAATGCTCTAGAGCAGTTGACATCCTGTGGAGACCCCTGTCTGTTCAAATAGCTGTGGTTTGTACACTGCTGGCAAGGTCAAACATCTAGGGTGAACTAACTCATCGTTACTGAACTGGGAGCTGTATCCTATACAGCTAGAATGGATTAGCGACTTGGTATGAGCTCCAAGTGTGCTGCAATGGCAAAATATCCAGTGTGAACCCTGAAGAGGTGAATAGAGGAGAACAGCAATTAGGGATGACGTTGTCTTTGCGCATAGTTTGGTGCAAAATTCCAGGCCAGTACTGGGATGCTTTGTACTTCATCCACATTTTCAATAGGACTTTGACGGGCAGGGAAAGGTGTAGAAAAGGACCATGATGGATTTAAGGAGTAGGATATATTTGGGTGGCCAGGTTTAAGCTGTACCTTGGTGGCTATGTTGTGGTACCTTCATTTGGAGGAAATTCTAGAATAATAGATACATTTTTTATCTAACAGGAAAAACATAATAAGCATAGATATCTGAAAGCTGAAAGGAAAATTCAAATTAAATGTGAGACACAAATTTGTGCTAGGTGAAGTTGATTAACTGTTGGATCAAAGTGTCAGGAGAATTGTGGAGTCTGTTTCCCTTAATTCCCTTAGGTTAAGACTAGAAAGTATAATTTGATCAAACAGGTTTCTGGCTTAAACATATAGGTAATTGGTTAATTTTAAGTGCTATTTCAAGCAGGAAATTATATTACGCTGTAATGGCCTTTTTTGGTTTTAACATATCTGATTGGGGAAAACAAAACCGAACATTTTTCTCTGTCATGGAAAAATTACATTTCATTAGAGTTTGATCTGGAGAATAAAAACATTTTTGTTTTTTATTTAGCTTTTTATTGTTAAAAACCTAAATTTCTTTATGCAAAGATTCCTACTTCATAAAAAAGTAATGTCAAGAGAGTGTCTTGTGTGTGCACACGTATTGTTAATTTTAATTTGAAAATGAAAATGCTTTTCAAGAAGTGATGTTGTAGCAGTGGATTGTTGCATATCTGATAGCTCAAGATCAGGAAGAGAGAACTGAAGCTCCTTAGAGAAAGGTGTATGGTGTTTGTTTACCACCTACTGCTGTTCTTTTGAAACACATCTGTGAGCAGAATATTCTCAAGGGATGTTTATAAAATAAGTCAGGAGCCTGTCAGCCACTCAGCTTTTTCTCTGCGTTCTAGTGAATAAGTTACATTTCCTCTGTGTTTTCTTATCCCTCTTGTAAGATAAAAATAATCTGAAATCCACAGCAATGCAGACAATTATCTGGCAGCTGGGAACCTGGCAGCCCCAGTATCTTTTTATGAAGAAAACTGGCCCTGGCAAAAATCTTCACATGCTGGGGAATTATTTGTGCTGCCTGGCTGGAGTACCAGGAGCCTCTTACATGCTTTCATCATACAACTTCTATAAAATTTGCTCATTATTAAAGACTCCTTCCTTAAGTCCTCAGCTTTGTGCAGAGTTTTGTAAAATATTTCACCATGCTAGCCTTAGACGGTTTTATTGAAGCTGACTTCATGGAAGCATGCAGTAAGTAAACTGCTTCTGCTTACATGTGATTTGTTCTTTGCCAGTGCTTCTTTTGGGAACTTTTTTTTGTTGTGACAATGGCATTTGTTTATTAAAAGTGGAAAAAACTGTCTTTTCAAAAAAGTTTTAATATTTAAAAAATAATTTGATATCATTGGTCAACTTTGATGGCACCTTCTGCTTGATTGAATTAACAGCATTAATATATGGAAGTGCATTTGAGTTTCAAAATATGAATGTGGTCATTTTTCAACTCTGGACTTAGTTACACATAGGCTTTATATTGGATTTAATTTGAATTTCATTTTGTTAGTAAACCTCTAATTGAAAAATTGAAGTGCTTGCTGACTGGAAAACGGGAAACATCACCCCCATTTTCAAAAAGGGAAAAAAGGAAGCCCCAGGCAACTACAGGCTGGTCAGTCTCACCTCTGTGCCTGGCAAGATCATGGAGCAGATCCTTCTGAAGTCTCTGCTAAGGCACATGGAAAATGAGGTGATTGCTAGCAATCAACATGGCTTCACCAAGGGCAAATCTTGCCTGACAAATCTGGTGGTCTTTTACAATGGAATAACAGCATCAGTGGATAAGGGAAGGGCAACAGATGTCATCTACCTGGACTTGAGCAAAGCCTTTGACACTGTCCTGCACGACATCCTGGTCTTTAAATTGGAGAGACATGGATTTGACGGCTGGACCACTCAGGGGATAAAGAATTGGCTGAATGGTCGCACTCAAAGAGTTGCAATCAACGGCTTGATGTCCAAGTGGCGACCGGTAACGAGTGGTGTCCCTCAGGGCTCGGTACTGGGACCGGTCCTGTTTAACATCTTTGTCGGTGACATGGACAGTGGCATTGAGTGCACCCTCAGCAAGTTTGCAGACGACACCAAGCTGTGTGGTGTGGTTGACATGCTGGAGGGAAGGGATGCCATCCAGAGGGACCTTGACAGGCCAACCTCACGAAGTTTAACAAGGCCAAGTGCAAGGTCCGGCATCTGAGTTGAGGCAACCCCAAGCACAAATACAGGCTGGGCAAGGAGTGGATTGAGAGCAACCCTGCAAAGAAAGACTTGGGGGTGCTGGTTGACAAGAAACTCAACATGAGCCAGCAATGTGCAAGCGCAGCCCAGAAAGCCAACCGTATCCTGGGCTGCATCAGAAGAAGCGTGGGCAGTAAGTCAAGAGAGGTGATTCTGCCCCTTTACTCTGCTCTTATGAGATCCCACTTGGAGTATTGTGTCCAGCTCTGGAGCCTCCAGCACAAGAAGGACAGGGACATGTTAGAGAAGGTCCAGAGGAGGGCTACAAAGATGATTAGAGGTCCGGAACACCTCTCCTATGAAGACAGGCTGGGAGAACTGGGCTTGTTCAGCCTGCAGAAGAGAAGGCTCAAGGGAGACCTTATTGTGGCCTTCCAGTATCTGAAGGGGGCCTACAAGAAGGCTGGAGAGGGACTTTTTGCAAGGGCCTGCAGTGATAGGATGAAGGGTAATGGGTTCAAACTGGAAGAGGGTAGATTTAGATTAGAAATTAGAAAGAAATTCTTTGCTCAGAGGGTGGTGAGACACTGGAACAGGCTGCCCAGGGAGAGCGTGGATGCTCCAGCCCTGGAGGTGTTCAAGGCCAGGTTGGATGAGGTCCTGAGTGGCCTGGTCTAGTGGGAGGTGTCCCTGCCATGGCAGGGGGGATTGAAACTAGAGGATCTTGAAAGATCCCTTCCAATTTATACCATTCTATGAAAACATAAATTATTCAGTTGAAAAGATTCTCTTGTATAACTTAGCTCTGAACTTCTGAATGACTCTGTTTCAAACATTGTTTGTTTGCCTTACTGTAACCTGTGTTAGTGAAAGGTCACAGCAAAGGAACTGTTTCCTTCATGCTATATCAAATGGAAGTAGATGCAATTACTTACATTTAGTGCTTGCATTAGGCAAACAATAAATTTCATTTACCCATATTGCACCTCAGTGATATTCTGTAACTTACTGGGTATTTTCTGCATGTTGCCCTAGGCTTCAAGGGGGTTAAAAAAAATAAATCAACCAAAAAAACCCAACACCAAACAAACAAAAAATCAAAACAGCCAAACCAAACAACACAAAAAACCCCCCTCAAACTAAACAAAACCAAGCAAAAATCACAAACTTCATCTGAAGTACAAACACTGAAACTTGCACAAAATGGTGGTGGTGTTATCTCAAATCAGGATTCTTTACCTGGTGTACAAAGAGCTGAAACACACACAGAGTGGAGATATGTATTTATTTCATTTCAGTGCAGGGATGAGTGCCAGGTGATTAATCCACAAAGCCAGTACACTAAGTAACATTTTTTTACATATTTATAGATTACCTTAAGCAAAAGTTTTATGTTATTACATTGTTGATCGGTTATTACGTTTTCATTGCAACTTTTTAGTGGTTTCTACACTCTCTTATCATGATTTAAATACACAGTATCTTTTTTGTACGATGCAGCTTTTGTGAGTAGAGGGCTTCTCCTACCTGCAGGAAGGTTTTTACCATGTTAATGATAGTACAATGAGTGAGTATAGGTTACTTTTGAGAAACTTGTTTCAGCATTTTGGAAGTCAGCAGATGTTTCCCTTATCTAATTCTTGTCATTCTTTCACCATCTTCATTTTTGATTAATTTTAATAAATTCTTGTTACTCCTTCCCAATCCTCCCTTGGTCATTTGTAACAGTGGGGGAAGCAAAGGACCCAAACCACGAGGAGAGTGCAATTTCAGCACTTTGATGTCTAAGTCAGTAAATGGTCGATGTTTTAAAAACAAGCATAAGAAACAAACCAACCCCAACCCAAATAACACACAAAGAGGACCAAACCCCAAAGCCAAGGAACAAACCCCCACCGCTATATGGCTACCACGTGGCCCCAGAACGCTGCTTTGGGCAGGGCTGTGCGGACCCGAGCCTGGGCAGCCCCCCCGGGGCCGGGGAGGGGAACCTCCAGGGAGGGTGCGGAGTGGCCTGGGGGCAGGGCCTCCAGCGCTGCTTGGGCGGGGGAAAGCCTCAAGGGTAGGGTCTACCCTGAGGGGTTTACATGGAGACGTGGTGCTGGAGGCTGCCTGCGCCGCTCCGGGAGAGGCAGGAGGAATGGGAAGCCCCGGTGTCCCCAGGAGCCAAGGCGAGGGCAGCGAGGGGGGGGACGGGCAGGGCCTGTCCGGCCTCACCTGCTGGAACGGGCTGCATCGCTCCCTGGGCTCTCTCCGCTGATTTTTGGCACATAGACAATATTCAGTTGGTAGGTATATCAAGACAACGAGAAACTTAAGTTTGATTGTACTTCTTTTATACTGTATGTTAATGTGTTTAACTTTTATAGAATAAGTCACTATGAAAACTTCCATTTTGTTTTGATTTAGGAAACAGACACAAGGAAATAGTTCGCCCCAAACCAGTGTTAGGGTGTCCGTTGCCCCACTACAGTTTTCTAATCTGCTGGGCAAATGATGAACATAAAGGCTGAAGTCCTAGAATCATAGAACCGTTTAGCTTAGAAAAGACCTTTAAGATCGTTGAATCCAACTGTTAGCCTAGCAAGGCCTTCCTTCCCGTGTAATGAAAATGTCATTGTTTGCCTGACCTTGTTAGCACAGCAATGGTTCATGAAGTGTACACAAAGAATGAGTTTCAACCATTGCACTGGGAAAGCTAGGTTTTGTAGTCAGAAAATCAAGGCAAATAAGAGTCTTATTGTATTGTTGGCAATGCACTGCTTTTAACCGACTTCTGACCATTTCTGTGAGGGCATTTTTTGAAGGGTGGTGTGATACCACGTGCAGCTGTTGTGTGAAGCTTCATCCTGCACTTGTCACGTGAATTTGTGTGACAATGCTACAAGTGCCCATTTGGTACCTATTGGACAATCACTGATATCATACTTCATGAAGCTGCTAATAACTGCATTGGTGTCACAGTTTTTTCACTACACTTGTTTTGTGAGAATGCATTAGCAGCAACAACTCACATGGAGCTTTGCGAAAGTTCTGGGGCAAAACTACAGTAGCACCATCTTTATCCTATCACAAAAAAAATCTTACAGAATAGTAAGCTTTCAGTGTATTGCAGGACAGAATATGAGAGGTGTGACTGAAGGGTCATGAAAAACAGTCTATCAGGTTTTGCAGTAAACACACACATTCAGTGGCTTTAGGCTTTGCTGCATCTCAGTTCTTTCTTGTTAGTCACTTAGGATCTTGATTTTTGTGCAGCTAAGGAATTTCAGAGCTATATTAAGGTGGTGTATCTAAACTGTGCTAAATATGACCCTAAGTTTTTTTGCAGGCGTACTAATATTTACTGAGGGGAGGTATATAATTTTATCAAGGTTCACCTGGAAGAAAGCTGTGCATCAGTCCCGGTGTTGCTGGATTAGGCAGGCTGTGATTGTACTTTGCAGATATGAACTACATCAACATGGTGCCCGTAGCCCCTGATAGGGTGGATAATTGCACAATACAGGTTTTCCTATTGGAGTGTGGGAAATATTGTTTCTGGGGCATTAAAAAGGTTCAGGCAAAATGTATATGTAGTCCAACTATGAGAATGCCTGATTAATGGTCTGTATGTGTACCTGCTTTCAGGTACTACTTGTATACAGAAAAGCTCCAAACAAAATAATTGCATAGGTGTATACAGATAGTGATTTGTGAGAAAACTCAAGATCACAGACAGGTTTTTCCAGGAGAAAATTTGGTGCTTACACTGCTAAATTAAATACTAACAGCATTAGGAGCTTTCTCGTGTATAGAAGCAAAAGAAAGATTTGACATTCAGTGTAAACAAAGAGCATATGGTTTTTCAGTTGAAAGATGCAACCTGACTGGTGAATCAAATCATAGTTATATTGTCTTGTACTAAAAGGTACTATGCGATCTAAAAATGTTCTGGTGACTTTTTTCCATGAATCAATCACCATTTAAGTATATAGTTGTAGCCTATTGTGTTGCTTCAATTTAAAAATGCTTTACATGATGAAAAATACTTAAAATTGCAGCTGATAGTAATGTATTTTCCTTTAGTTCGAAATGTTTGTAAAAGAGCTTTTGCTTTTGTGTGGTTTTATTTGACATATGGCATAGGAACGTCTGTTTTCATAGATGGGGAAAATTATATCAAAACAACACAAAAATAAAAAGGCAAGCTCTTTCAGGAGTTAATTTTGATGAAGATTCAAATCTTTTTTCTTTCTCTGTACTTTGACTGCAGTATATCTAAATTGTTGGCATTTAAATATAATGATCTTCATAAAGCCTAAGACTGTGATCTCTCTTTTCCTATAACTCATCTATCTGCTAAAAACACAGTGGTACTTGAAAAGGCTACTCTTCAAATTCAGTCCTTATCAAAAAAGTGTGGTTGTTTTGTTTGTTTGTTTGTTTTTCTCGTATGTCAGATGCAACTGCTACAGTTACTTGGCAATAGGGTAGTAATGTCTTTATCTATTGACAGAATTAGCCTGACATACCTAGGAAATGGTTGTGAGAGAATCCAGGGTGGTAGCTAAAGCTACCCAGTACTTGAAGTCCTGCAATTCCAAAACAAGTGCATTGCAATCTGGATCTGAAGATGTTCAGAAAGGAAAAATGGATCTCTTTGTGCTGAGTTGATATCCTAGTGTTCACTACTATTAAGAGCACCATATTCACTCCCCCTCACCCCCAGTCCCAGAATGACCTCAATAGTATATTCTTGTCACGTTGTTCCTACTGTATCTAATCTGTAGTTTGCATCCATTTCATCATTTGCCTCTTTGCATTTAAGGCCATTCCAGGTATGTGTATGTAACTAATTTTTGTTCCTGAAGAAATATTTTATTCCAAATACCTGGTGATATATGATAACTTCTAGCTGCTGCCAGAGTCATGGAAGGGGTTAAGTGTTACAAAGCTTTCTTGGATCAGAGAGGGAATGCCTTGTGCGTTTATATAGGCAGAATTTAGTCTTGCCTGTGGGCCCTGTATCCTCACAACACTCCTGGCTTGCAGCACAGTCAGGCCACCAACTTTGAGGTTATCCTGTTGACCTGTTTGTGGGCAGAGCATAACATTCAAGCCCTGTATACAAAATGGCTTCGTAAATCAGAGAGCAGAGTTTTCTTACTCTAGAATTGTTGGTCCTGTGCACAATGGCAATCCCTGTGTTTCCCTAGAGCAGGACCTCCTCCATATGTTCTTGTTGGCTGCAAAAGCCAGCGTTGCAGTGAGGGGGTTGTACTCCTGACTGGAGATCCAGATGGAGGACTGAAAAGCAGAAGCTACTGTTGCGGTCAGTGTCAGTTCAGAGGGAAAGAACTTGGATCAATGGTTTTCCTGTTCTAAGGCAACTCCAGCTGGTCACTTGTAAACACAATCTCTGAGAATAATCTTGGGAGTACAAAATTGAGTGTTTTGGCACTGTGGTGATGGGGTGGAACAGGGAGTGGGCAGTGTGCTTATATGAGATGAAAGACCTTGACACAAGTTGTGATATCACAGAGCTGTTTTGATAGCTTGTTTGATTTAAAGAAGTGTGAAACAGTTTTTAATCTGCGTCTGCTTGAAGAAGTGCTTCTGTTGAGTGCAGCAAAGATGGGAGCTGCTTCCAAGAAGCAGAACTAGGAAGCTGAGATCATTCTGTGCATCACAGGCTTTGAGATAAGGCATGTTTCTGCACATCTGCATCAAAGCAACTTCTGAGCAATTTGGTACATAGAAAAGCTATATTATTTTCTCTGGGTTGGCAGTATTCCTTAGTGATCTGTATGTAACACACTGGTCAGTCTGTGTGAGTGAATTAAACAGAACAAGCAAACCACCCCCTCAATACATCATCACTTGTGTTTTAAAATATTGCTGCATAATCTATGATTACTTTATTAAATATCTTGAAACTTAATGTGGCATAGGAATCCAAAATTATATAACTTGTTTTATAGTTGGACAAGCTGAGCCAGAGAGCAGCTCTGTTTGAAAAGTCTAATGTGACCTAAAGGCTTACCTCTCATGTTTAAACAATAATTGAAGAACTTAACTCCTGTTGACTTGTACCTGGATGAACTTCAGCTTTGCAAGAAATTTGAATGGAAAATGTTGCCTGTTTGTTCACTGTTTTATGATAGTTCAGCAGCTCATGCTTCCCAAAGTAATCTGAATTTTCTAAAGAGTCAGTCATGTTTGCAGTGGCCTTGCCTCACTATATCCTTCAGGAAGGAATCCCTGACTTCTCACTCCTCCTCCTCTAATCACTATATAGTATGTATTGAGCTATANAACCTGATCTAGTGGGAGGCGTCCCTGCCCGTGGCGGGGGGGGTTGAAACCTGATGATCTTTAAGGTCCCTTCCAACCCTGGCAATTCTATGATTCTATGATATTATCAGAATTTGGATAATATTCTAAGTGGTTATAGACTTCTTGTTTTGTCCCTTATACAGATTTTTTTCATGCTTTCTATAGAGAAGAATGTTTCAAGTGCAGTGGTGCCTTTGGCCAAGGACTGAGAAAGAATTAGTGTACTGAGAAGGGAGTTGTTACTAAAACATTTAAATGCAGTTTGGTGTGGTGGGTTTTTTTGGTGTTTTTTGCTTGTTTGTTTTGTTTTTCAGTTTTTCCAGCAAACCTGCTCCAGTGTGGACTCTTCTCTCCATGAGTCCACAGGTCCTAACATAAGCCTACTTGCAGGGGTTGTAGCCTCCTTCGGACAGCTACCTGCTCTGGCATGGGGTCCCCCAAGGTTGCAGGTAGATATCTGCTGCAGTGTAAACCTTCACAGGCTGCAGGAGAATCTCCTCTGCCTCTTCTTTGCTGACCTTGGTGTCTGGAGAGTTGTTTCATATATTCTCAATCATGTCTCTTGGCTGCTGTTATGTAGCAGGTTTTTTTCTCCCTTCTTAAATGTATTATTGCAGAGATACTACAGTTGTCATTGCTGATGGACTTGGAGCTTGGACAGCAGCAGGTCCATCCTAGAGCTTGCTATTGGCTCTATCAAACGTAGGGGAATCTTCTAGCAACTTCTCACAGAAGCCACCCATGTAACCGCCTGCTACTAAAACTTTGCCACACAAACCCAGTACACATCTATAGAACAGAATCCCAGGTGCCAAACTGGGAAACTGATTAGTGACTTTCAGTGGATTAAGTCTGTCATTATGTTTAAGTCCTCAAACACATAGGTTTGGAAAAGAAATCTAGTCCTACTCTGTGTAAAGGCAGGCTTAAGTCTGGAAATAAGAATTTGGGTTTTTTTGCATGGATAAAGCCTTGACTTTTGGACTTGAAAAATCAGCAAGCCACTGTTAGAGCCTGTTGTGTGTGCCTGTTGATCTTGATGCTCTGCAGTCTGTGTGGCCTCTCATCTTATAAATGGAAATTGGTGAAGCTTCTTTCTTTGGTTACTAGAGTGGTGGAAGGTCTGTTGAGATTGGTGGTTTCTGACATAGCTTAAAAAACCCCAAACTTACTCTCCCTGGAAAGAAAGCTTTTCCCTTTGAGGAACAGCATTTTGTCCAGTAGGCTTCTACAGAGTTGTGAAAGTAAATAGATTTCAAATGTACTTTCTACAGAAGGATGCTCATGGGAGATAATTTTCTCTGTTAATATAGTGGACTGAATATGCCTTTGGAGTCGGAAGAACACCATCCCTTATACTCACCAATCCTGTTTATTGCACACTGTTCCTAGGACTAGTCGCTTGGACAGAAGGGTTGATGTGATATATCCCTTGATATTTGTGCCTGTTCTTCATTGTCTGTGCTGGGTGTTCTGCCACGATTCCGGTATGCTTGTTTGTTGAAGATCTTGTAACTTCAGGTAAAATATTTGTGATTAGTATCTTGACACTTAGAACTTGAAGTGGGGAAAAACCCCAATTGTTTAGTCCTACAGAGGTCTGTTGTCCATCTGTACCTTATGAGATATAGATATTTTGATCCCACGCAGCTGCTGTGCTGGGTAGTTCCTGTTAGAAGATTTGTGAATCAAACCTGTTAGCAGCAGCGGTGTCAGTGTTGCTGTGGCTGCTTAGGAAATGTGTGTTGCCTTCATACCTTCAAACTGGTGTGGTTTTGTATGTATGTGTAGAGGCTACATCTCATTAGCTGGGAAGAAAAAGAACATAGTGTAGGTAAAGATGACAAATAAAATGTTAATTATTTTATTTTAGTAATCTCTTGTTTCTCAGTCCAAATTTTTTTCGTACTCAAACTTCATTTTTCCTGGATGAAAAGAGAAGAATGAAGATAAAAGCCAGAAAGGAGTCATCTCTCAGGGAGAAAAACAATCTTACTCTATTCTTTTATGAACTACCAGTGCATACATTTAATCCCAAATAGCGTGAGAGAAATCTGGGCAAAATAAAATAAGATGGGATGAGGGAAGTTAAATCATTGCATTCTCCTGCTCACTATTTGTAGTTAAGTGCATCTTGACAACACCTTAGGTTGCTGCTGCTACAATTTATTGTTTGTTCTACTGAGCTTGTTGAAGGTGTATATCACTTCAGGATTGTTCTATGGGATGATCTGGCACTAACACTTGTGTTGGGGTGCTAGGACAAAAATCATGTATAACTTGGGAATTAATATTATCATGGCTTAGCTGTTTGTGTGTAACTTGCAAATAACACAATATACTTATAAACAGCATCTCCATAGACTTACATAGTGAGACAACCTAACAGGAAAAAAAAAAACCCCAAAACCCAAATGTCTGTTAAACATAGTAGGAAGTTATTTATTTGATCAGTAATTGGTTTAAGCATGTCTGACTATTCAGTGCTTCATGGCTGTTAGACAAGTTTTCACCCAGTAGCAAAGATGATGGAGGAAAAAACATCACTTACTGTCAGAAATAGTGCCACAGCACTGAAAAGACAGTAGCATCTTAATGATTAAATTGTGTTTATTTCCCCAGCCTCTGCTTCACAGCACTCTCTTCTTTTTTTAATGTGTTGCATGATGCCATTGCTCAGCCAGAGGCTGAGAGGGAATGTAGGTACATTGCATAGCTGCAAGAGAAGCAAGAGACTGGAATGTTCCATCTTGAAAGCAGCATCTGTATTATAAAGACAAGATCCTACATCTTCTGGCCCTGGTGTCCTTGTTATTTGCATCAAGGCACCAGCATGAATCAGTTCACTGCGGCAGCCATCCAGCTGATGTGACTTGCATTATTATCAGGTGCCTGATTGCAGTCTCTGGATGGATGTGACTAGCATATCAATGTGTGTGGTGCTGCTGCTGTTCTGACAGTAGTCTGTGATGAGGACAGAAGCCCACTCAGCCCTGCAGAAAAGTTCTTTAAGGACACAATAGAACTGTTTTGTGAAATTCTGATAATCGCTGTGATTTTGTACTCCTTGACATATTGCCAGCTTGTCTGGAAGATGCTGTGACAAACAGGCTTAGGTTGCATGGAACCAAGAAGGTGCAGAACTTCAGTTCTGAAATTGCAAATGTTTTCTTTTGACAGAGAATTAATTTGGAATTTGAGACAAGTCTGTGGGATTCTAAGACTAAACTCTAGTCCAAGTGTTGGATTTCAACGTAATATATACAAAAATTTCTTTTCAAAAGTTTTTTAATTTCCTGTTAATTTAACTGTTACTTAATAAAATTTTTGGACAATGCTTATGACTTAATATGCTGTGATAAATGGTTCAAACAGAATCTTGACTTTATTGATCCCAAATCTCTATGATCTTGCTGTCTTCAGTGGAACAATTCCTGACTTGTAGTGGTTGCAGATTCTACAATGTGATATTCAAAAAATGCCTTTCCAAACTGAACCTGGTTACCAAGACAAAAACATATTTATTTTTTTTTCATTTATTTAATTTCTGTTAGGGGTTAGTGGAATTAAAAGCCTGTTTACCTTGATATTCCTTTTGGAAATGAAGACAACTTCATAACAAAAATAAAGTAACAACATGCCAAAGAGAGTGGAAAAAATATTCTGCTCTCAATATAAAGACCATAAGAAGATTTTCAGATATGTACAGCCACAGAGGAATGACTCAAACTCAGCAGTACAGAAATTCTCACTGTAGTGGAATACTGCATGCACTCTGGCCCTGGGGAGCCAGCCAGTAAAGGATATTTCTGACTTCTAAGTAAGTCCCTCAGTCACCTATTTCAATAAGAAATAGCTCACTGAGCTGAAGGAGGCCAGTCCAAACAACTTGTATTTATAAACCACTTGAAAACTTTATGAGCTACTCACTTTGCATTGAAAAAAAAACCCTTGTATTTTTTGTATGAGCAGATCTAAGAAAGGATATTAGATATTCAGTATGTGAAACAGTCATCTGGTAGAAGGAAATGAACATTTTTGCATTTTTCAGAGGCCTAAGACAGTAAAAGAAATTATTGAAATGTATCTTTTGTAATAATACAGTCTAAGGCTGTTCTTTGAGTACAGCAGAGAATTTTATGGTGTCAAGTTTTCATCCTCTAACTAGTGATTTTTTTAAAAAAAAAAAATTTTTGAAAGTATATTTTTAAGTGCTGTCTGGGCCAGTATGCCCAAGAGCAATGTCCCACCTGCTAGCCTGGAGATGACAGGGAGAAAGAGAATTGCTCATAAGGACAATATACAACAAATGGCATAGATCAACTGCACCCTTTCAAAACAAATGTCTAACATACAAGATCTTGCAAGTAACACATGGTAACGAACAACATTTAGTCATAGTTCCTATTTTATAACAAGGTGAAAAGATTGGACCAGAACTGGGCAGTTATTATGGAATCGCAGTGGTTGGAAAGGACTTTTGAGATCATCAAGTCCAACTTACTACCTCTTCCAGGCCCACTACTACATCACATCCTTGAGCACCGTATCTAGATGGCTTTTAAATACATCCAGGAGTGGTGATTCAACCACTTCCCTGGGCAGCCTTTTCTAGATAACCCTTTCAGTATGGAAGTTTTTCCTAATTCTAACCTAAACCTTCCCTGACATAACTCGATGGCTTTTCCTCTAGTCCTATCAGTTGTGATTTGTGAGAAGAGACCAACACCCACTTCCCTACAACCTCCTTTAAGGTAGTTGTAAAGACTGATAAGGTCTCCTATCACCCTCCTTCTCTAAACAACTCCAGTTCCCCTCAGCTGCTCCTCATAAAACTTTATTCTTGAGACTCTTCACCAGCTTTGTTGCTCTTCTCTGGACCTTCTCCAGCACTTCATGTCTCTCTTATACTGCAACACTCAAAACTGGACACAGTACTCAAGCTGTGACCTTACCAGTGCTGAGTACAGTGCGACAATCACTTTTCTACTCCTACTGGCCACACTATTCCTGATGCAGGTCAGGATGCTGTTTGGCCTTCTTGGACACCTAGGCACACTGCTGGCTCATGTTGATCAACACCCCCAGGTCCCTTTTTTGCCAAGCAGCCTTCCAGGCACTCCTCCCCAGGCCTGTAGTGTTGCATGAGGTTGTTGTGGCCCAAGTGCAGAACTTGACACTTGGCCTTGTTGAAGCCCATACAAATGATATCAGCCCATCACAGCAGTTATAACACTCGTGCTACTAGTGTTCCTTGGTGGGCCAATAGCAAATTTTTTAACTGTTGTTGTAAGCAAATTTCCTCC
>VYZX01016991.1:0-11986 GCA_013401335.1 Brachypteracias leptosomus | reverse complement strand
GCCCCCCACCAAAACCTCCGTCAGCAAGGCAAGCGGGGAGAGAGTAAGATGGAAAAGGAAAACCCGTGGGTTATGATAAGAAGCAGTTTAATAAACAGCAGAGAAAGCAAGGTCGCGCGCGAAGCAAAAGCAACAAAGCCGTTACTCTCTACTTCCCATCAGCAGGCGGTGTCGGGCCTGTCCCGGGAAGCAGGGCTCCAGAACGCGTACTGGTTGCTCGGAGGACAAATGTCTTCCCAGAATCCCCCCGTCCTCCTCCCTTTATAGTTGAGCTGACGTCATATGGTATGGAATATCCTATTGGTCAGCTCGGGTCAGCTGTCCGGGTTGTATCCCCTCCCAAATCTTGTCCCCCCACACACACACCGTACCTTTGGTGCTATGTGGGAGTCATAACAAGGGTGTGTGTTATCAACACCTTCTGGCTTCCAGTCTGTATGGGGAAAATCAGCTCAGACAGACCCACTACAACTGTTCATGGTGAGTTTTACCTTTTGCCTCCCTCCCTCAACTGTTTGGTGGATTTCCCTACAAGACTGTCCTGGGCAAGAGAGTCTTCACTTGTAGTTTGTACTTTGTTGCTGGTTAACACAAACTGCAGTTTACATCTGATACAGGCCATTCCTTATTTGTAGGTTTTTTTTTTCCTAGAAACTTGTTCTCAGCATGAAATTGAACTGTATGTGGGAGAGCCTCTTCAGAACTGAAGCTGGATTGAACTTTAGGATCTGAATTGCAGAAAAGTGTGAACAGTTCACAGACAGGAATTTATTTATGCTTCTGTTTCTTGTCCATTTTAATTGATCCCAATTGAGTACTCAAAACGTCAAGGCTACTATGAACAGGATAATAGCCTCTCAAGTTGTGCAATGTACATGCAATCTGTTCATGTTTAGGATGTGCACAATATTGCCTTCCATGGTGTAGCCAGCTGCTGTGTGGCTGCAACTGTCCCGGGGCCTGTTGCTAACTGTGCTGCGTACTTATGGGACTCTGTGGCAAATGCCTGTGTAAGAAGTCTACTTCCTTTTGTTTGCCATGAGTAGGAGCTTCCCAAAGTGTCTCTGTTCGCAAGCTCCAACCTGGAAGATCACTGAAGGTTTTAAACAACTTCTGAGAGAGATTATGGTGGTTTTTGCATTCTATCAGACAAAGAGACTGGTCAGTGTAGCATCTGAGTAATAGGCCTGAATCACTGGCAAAGCAAGGAGTTCTGGTTGGAATGACTCTGCAAGACTCTGCAGTAATAGTATGTGCAAATATTGTGGATTGTTAATATTCAGAAATTAAAATATTTGTTTTATGTGTCCTTAACACTTACAAACCCTATGCATGTATACTTTATATATAGCTATATATACACACATAACTCTTATTTTTCTGTATTGATTAAGAAAGAGCACTTTTTTTTTTTTTAGGTGTAGAATCCACAGAATAAGCCTATTATGTTGCAATTCCTTGTGGAAAAAAACCCCAAAATGTAATCTAGGAAAATATTTTAAATGCTGTAATATGTTCTAGATCTGGTCACTATCTGCTACCTTATTATTCATTGCAATTGCTGTGTCTCTTTGACAGATAGACCATCAGTGACTTTCAGTAAATAAGGTTTTTGTTTATCATGTTACTGTGTTTTTTAGATGACCAGGAATATAAACTGGTTATGTATTTCTCAAGAATATGTGCAATGTAGACCAGTCACAAGAATTCTGGTTGGAAGCCTGTTTTTTATGGCCGTATTTCCTGGTTGCTTACAAGTCATTAATAATCAGCTTTAACAAGGACTCACTTACTTGAAAATCATTTGTATGAAAAGGCTATATCAGAGGAATGGAACAAATAATATACGCTACCAAATGCTATAGGGAAGTGGAAATGGACATAGATGAATACAAGGTAAAAGGATGGATAAAATTGTAAAACATTTGATCTGCAAATACGAATTTAACTCAGATCTTTGTCTTTTCTCCTGTGTTCTTAGCAATAACCATTATTTTCTCATGAAATCAGAGACATGGGTTTTAGGCCTTTTGAATGCTATCTTTCCAGTTTCTCTTTGTTTATAGAGAAATATTCTTTTCAAAAATATGCTTTTATTTCCTTAAAATATATTAAGATGATTTTCAGCAGTGTAATAAATGTGTAAGTCACTCTTATTTATTTCCAATAGACTTTGTACCTTTGAAAAACTCTGTTTACTTTTGGGTTATATTTGTTTTCATTATTCTCTTAAAAGGAGTGCATTAACACCTTCTGCCACTACCAGCTGGAGAATCACAGCTACCTTATAAAATGCCTTCATATTTGAAAATGATTTTTGAAAAGGTTGACCATGGAATCATTAGATTCACAAAATCCTGTTAAGGAAACTATCTCAGTGTGTTATATTAATAATTCTGTTGTTCAGTTTCCCCCCTCTGCATAGGAATGAGATTGAATTTTCTAGCTTTGGTTACTAAGCTTTCAGCTCCTGCAACTGCAGTTATTAATTAGCTGTCAAAGAACACCATAAAAAAAGTGTTTTTAAAAACTATGTTTACTTTTTAACCTAATAGTACTAGGAGGTAAAGCTGAGAGTGGTGCATAATACTTACATTTTAATGGGATGATGCATTCTTTAGGGTGACTTGTATTAATTCTCAAAATAAATGACCAAGACAATTTGCCAACAAAGCTGATTCTTCCCTCCCCCATTTAGTTGACTTAATTTGTGTGCCATAGCCTGATAGATTTGCTATGGTCTCATTTAAATATTTCTTTTATACCTTTTGATCATTTGCTAATAAGTATTATGAAGTAACAGGTAAGGACTCAGGGATTTACTAGACATGAAAGAGTAGCTTGGACAAAAATCCAAATAGGGGGAAGAAATCCACAGAAATTCCTCAAGTGTTGTCTGCACTGAGGTTTTAGTCTGCCTGTGAATTTGTGCTAGTAGGATGTTTCTAAGTGCATATAGGCAAAGCTGCTGCTGCTCGTGCTTTGCATCAGTGAAGTTTCCCCCTTGCTTGAAGTTTGAATTATGCCCCAGTGCCTGTCTATTCTAAGTACTGAGGTAACTTAAATCAGGTCAAGTCTTCAGTGTAGACAAGACTTTAACATTAAAATACTAATATTTTTCCTTGATGCTGAATTTGACTCATGTCAGGAGTCTGAAGTAAAATTCTCTGTTCATCCACAGAGTAGTTTCTGCAAAAAGCAAGCAGCCAGGGCCTGACATTGTGTCCCTCTTGTCCTGCCACCAAAGCCAGTCCACAACACCTGTGCCCTGCATCTGTGGAATCAAAATGAGATTGTTCACACTTTCTCACCAGTTTTGAATTTTTTTTTGTTGATTATGAGCTTTCTTAACCTTAGACTGAAACAGATTTGAATAAATAAGCTTTGCTTATGATGTACTAGTTTATTAGAAACCTGCTTGCCTGCGCAGCAGTCTTTCCATTAACACAAGACTTTGGAATAGGTGCTTAATTGAAAAAAAAAAAAAAAAATCTTAGGAAAAGCTTTTCTACTCTGTATCTTACTGTCCTAGCTGTTCACTTTTTCAGTATGTGTTCTATGAGAATGATGGGACCCTGTGCACTTGAATACTGTGAGGGATTCTCATATAACTTAGTGGTAGAAAGCGTGAAACATGCTCAAAGCAAGGGTGTATGAAAGAAAATTATAGTCTCTGTGCCATTTTAAGCAGTAGAGCTATGATGTTGTGCTATTGCAAAGTTGTAAATCATTGTTAAATAGACACACATTATTTGCTATGTAGCTGTTTCTTCCTCGTTGAAGGTTCATTTTGGTCAGTTAGGTGTCAAAAGATCCAGTGTGTTGCTAATAGAAAAGTACAGTTCCTAAAATAAGATAGCTGTGTTACTGCTGTTTCCCAATGTTCTCATTTCTTTATTAGCTATATATTTTGTATCGCTTAGAATGTGTTTATTTTCCTCTATCTTCTCAATGCAATTCCTACTGAACAATCATGACACTTACTAGTGTGTCAGTCTTGACATTAAAACTTACTTAATAGGTTGTCTGTATTCAAAAATGAATGTCCCATTCACTCAAATTCAGATAATAGTGCTGTTGTTACTTCAAAATGAATCCCAGGGCCTAGCTGGCAAAGGATACCTAGCAGAGATGAAGTTGGGATGAAGTCTGGTTGATCTAACCACATCTGTAGTCGCTGACTGACATCCTAGGTTCCCAGCCCATGGAAGATACTGACAAGAGGGTGAACATAGCACATGTTTCATTCAGGTAATGTAAATCAAACCTTTCCACGGTAGTCTTAGCAAACCAATAGTGGGAAAAAAAGGGGTATTTTTCCTTTTACCTCTCATCCTATTTTACAACAACACTCTCCAGATGTGAAAGCACAATGTAGTGCAAAAATTAAATTTTTGTGAAAATGTTTTTTCTTCTGTGATTTTTCCAATAATAGAAGCTTAGGATAAAGGTGAGAAAAATATTTTATGACAAATGGATAGAAATGATGTCAAGATCATTTTGTCATTAAAAAAAAAAAATAAAAATTTTTAGGAATTCAACTGCTAATGTTACCTAAGCATTAGTGTTTTGGCAATTCTGAAATGTACAACCAGGTCTTGGAAATTAAAGTGTCAAATGATTCTCAGTGGGGAGAAAAAAGAACCTAGTGACTGAGAAACCATTAATTAATCATAACAATATCAGATTGCTGTATATATTGTTGAATATTTTCTGATTTCATTAATACAAGAGATGGAGGCTTTGATTGTTCTACCAAAATATGAATGGACAGTTGAAATTATATGACTTGCTTTGCTAATGTCTGATTGAATATACTTTGAATGTGTGGTTCCTTTTATACCCCTGTATATATAATAACATCGATACTTTGCAGTTTGGCTCATGTTCAAATTTTTAAGATAAACTGTCACCAGTGCGCTAGTTCTACTGTAGTTCTGCGGGTGCTGCATGCTCATCAACATGAGAAGTTAACATATAAACTGTTGGCAATTTTTTAAACCATCGTGTTTCTTAAATGTATCTCCAAGTTTCAGTATCTTAACTATTGTGTGTTTCTTTATGAACTCTGCAGTTGAAGCAGTAAAGCTAGTACAGCCTAAGGAAGTTTTTCTACAATATGTCAGAGATGGAGTCTGTCTGGTTTTGTGTGGGGTACAGCAAGGGATGCTTTTTGTAAGTTCTGCCCACAGAGGGATTTTGCTGTTAATGCAGTCAATAAACTAATTAGTATAGAAGAAACTCAGATGCTTCTTAGGACAAAACATATAGAAAATATTATATCTTTGTCATTTGTATACTTCCAAGGAGTTTATTTGAGTATTTTCTAAAGCCTATGCAAACTGAAGAATTCTCAATATTTCATTAGTCCTTTGCTCTAGATGCATAGATGTAATAATCTTAGTTTCAGAAAGTATTTCTATTAGCCAGCTGTTTGTCATCCGAATGATGGAAGTTTACCCTAAATGACTGAGAGTTTTTATACAGAATGTTAAATAAGCCAATTGTAGCATAGATATAAGCTGCTTTAAATGTCCATGATAGTAATAAAACCATGTTGAGATTGTCTGAAATGACTAACAGGTCTATTTCAGCAACTGTCTTTTTGAGGTGATGAAACCTGTGCTCTGGAAAACAGTCAAATTAAGGAGTGTGTAGATGGTCCAGTAATTACTGAACAATCTAATTCCAGAGCCCTCTAAAGAGAGTGTCCAAAATGCTGAAATGTTTGAATTAGTGGAGCATGACAGTTGAAAAACTGCTTCAAGTTCGTGTTGTAACCAAGTGGTGAAATGTGGCATACTGAAGTGACAGTGAGACTGGCTCATATGTTTTCCTAAATTTGTTTAGCACTTTTATGACTATTCCTAACTGTCGAATAAGTATTGCTTTCAAAACTTGTCTCTGTAAATTTGGAGCCAAAAAAATCCCTCTCGAGGCAAAGGTCAAAGTGTACTATTGCTAAGGATTGCTGGAAAGATTGTGAAAGGTAAAACAGTTATTGTGCATGTCACTCTGCATTATTTGGAAGGGTCTGTTCTTCTGGTTCCCTTAAAATGGAACTATGTAATTAGCACAAAAGTTACTTTTAAGATTTACTAATTATTTGTGATGCATAGACTTAACTGTTAGTTCCCCGATACTCTTTAATACTAAGTTGGATTACGATACTAAAATGTGTGTTGTCCAGCTTGATGAACCGTCATAAAGAGCTCCAGAAATACTATTTTGGTGAAGTTGACTTTATTGGTAAGAAAGCTTAGAAACAAGTGCATGATCTAGACAGAAAAACAGCTGTTATAATAGTATGGTCCCCAGTGTCGGGAAGAACACAGACTCTACTTCAAAGTCTTGCATTAGGGTCATATTCTTTCTCATTTTTAAAGTTCTTAACTTCCTTCCAGATTTCATGCAAGCAAATGAATTCAACTACTAAAGGCTGGAAAAGTGCAAAATTCCCCCAAGGATGTAGAGAGGAAAAGAAAAGGAAGGGTTGAGGGGAGACACCTTGGAACAGAATGCAGAGGGAGATTTGCTAGGAGAAAAGAATGGCATGTTTTAATCACAGGGAAAATAAGAAATAAAAAAACCAAACCCAAACCCAACCAAACCACATCTTAAGTGATCCCAGAGGGAAAGATTGGCTTTCAGTATAGAAGTACTGACTGGAACAGGTTTGCCTGTAATAAGCAGATAGGGCATTGTCAGAGTAGCTTGACTATATATTATTTCAATCATATCATTCACTGTTCCCCCTAATAAATTAAATTAATAATGGTTGGCTGACATAAGCCTTGCAGCCATAAAACTCAAGTTTCCCCCTTAATAGGCAGATGAGGGACTTGCAAGCAGCATGCAGCTCATCTCCGTTTTTGACCTTGTGCCTAAACAGAGACCTGCTAAGAGGAGGAGGTGAGTAGGCACTTTGAGACACTAATTCAACTTAATGCTGAGTATGATTGAAGCTGTCTCTGTAGGCAGTAAAGTATACACTCCATAAGGTCTAGGAATAATGACATGTTGTAAATTCATTTGATTTTAATTTTAAAAGCTTGCTCAAAGGTAGAATTACTAGAAGCACTTCAGCTTGAGTGTAAATCTTGGGTCTGGACTTTTTTTAAACCTATAGCCTCACTAGGCAGCAGTTACTTACAGCTGTGGCTTGAAACATCCAATAACCTGGATATAGATTGTGTTACTGGGGTGGGATCACTCTGAAAAGAAAGCATGTGAGTCACTTTAATGGTTTGCCATTTTCCTTTGTAATAAGCTTGGTTTAAAATAAAAAATTAAAACCCAAGCACTGTCCTGTGTACTTGCATCTCTATAGTATGTAGTATAAATTCTGCCCATACAATGGGTGTGTGGGGCAGTAGTAGAAAAATTAAATGTGACCCATTGTCATAGCAGGCATGTGCTTGCAGCCCTTGTAATTATGTATCTGTAGCCAGGCTGAAAAAGCCTGTAACCTCAGAGTGAACTCTAGCCCCAGACCTCTGCGCTAAGAGTAGAGAAATGGTATCTGCCAGCAGTCACTTAGAAGCAACACAGCATCAGTGTGCTCTCATAGGCCGATTTGCTCCTGAAGGCACAGACATTGGTTCTTGGTTTATGTTGGAAATGCAGTTTTCTACAGGTTGTATTAAGGGATTCCTCTTGGCTTTACAGGGCATTACTATGCTATTTTTTAAAAACAAAAGTATAATTTGCTATTAAAAGCAGTGATTATCTTTGTCTGAAAACAGTCATTCTTAGAGCCTTCTTGCCCATTAGGTATTGCTAATAAGCCCTGCATTTCCACTAGCAGAACTCTCATTCATCCCATTTCTGCTTTACTCCTGTCTTATGCAAGTCACTCTACACTCTTCTGAGTTGGATAGATTCAAATCCTTGGTAGTAACTTTGCTGTGGTTTTGGGAAAAACCACTGGTCATTAATTTTGACTAGTGACAAAATGCATTTTCCAATATAGGTGATTAAGGAGTTCTACTTTTTTTTGCAGTGTTCCTGAGCTAGTCTGCTAAGGAGTAAAGGGGTTAAGAATGTAGCAGTACAACAATGCTGCTTTGGATTTTCGAATATGATCAGATATGCAAAAAGGCATGTTGTTGCATGACACAGGCAGTGGCCTCACAACTGTGCACAAGAACTTGTGCAGCCTAGGCCAAATGAGGCCCCTTCCACCAGGAGCAGGTTTCTTGCTTCCTTCGCTGTGCCAGCAATGGTGTTGGTGAGGCTATGAATCTGCTTTTAGCAGTTCTCTGCAATTCAGTTCGGTGTTTGCCCAAGAGAGGTGACGAGACCTTCCAGTTTAAGGGCATAGGAGTCTCTTATGAAATCAGGGAGATGCAATTATCTGGTGAACTTCCATGATTTTCTCTTAATGATAATGCTGTGAAGCAACACTGTTAATTTGTTGCGAGCAGTGATAGAATGCTATGTGAAAGTATTTATTATTTACCTGACTGACTTCTGATTAGGCTTTTAATTAGCACTCAGAGAAGCTATTTTTGTTCTAAGACACTCTGCAGAAAAATGTTGCATGAATTTTCTTGCAGCCCTACATAAGCAGACTGTTTGCACTAAATCTGATGTATAGCTGTGATTATGGTTCATTGTGAACCCTTTTTAAAAGGGCAAGCTATATAGTCCAAAGTTTTATGACTAATAAATAGTGAAAGTAAAAATCATAGCAGAAAATTCATGGGCAAATGATAAGTAACTGTATCTACTGTGGTGAGGATGTGAGAATTAGATAACTCAGAGAATTAGTACTTATGTGCTTAACCTATTTCCATAACAGAGCTCAATTTATTCATACACTTTTGCTTTCTAAACGTCCAAAGGGAGTGGTATGTCACAGTGAATGTAGTTTTAATGGTGGTGAATAAACCTTTCCAAGGGAGGACCAGAAGGCAGCTATCTTTTAAATGTAGGAGACACTGCAGTGAGGAAATGTATCTGAACTTAATTGAATAGTTCTTTTACTTCTAACACCAACCCCTGATATAAATGCACTGCAGGGAGGTAAAAGGGTACTTTTTTAACAAAACAGATTCATTAAAATATTGCTTTATGATGGTCCTGATGTTGTCCTACTGATAGATCTTTCCTTAATGTATTCCAAATGTAAGATAATTTTGTATGCATTAACAATTATAGAATTTAAAAGGTGGTATAGAAGAAGTTCTGTTAGTCTCCTAAACAAAACCACTGCATTTCCAGTAGTGTGGGAAGGTATTCAGTCCAGTCTTCCATTTAAATGGGAACTGTGCTCCTGCTCTGATTCATTAGTCTGAGTCCCTCCAAGAAATAACGGAATATTGGCTGCTTCCTGGGAAAAGCAGGTCTCACCTATGGGGACAGGGAAGCAGTAAGAGATAGCTGGGGTGGGAGGAGTTGGTTTGTGTCCTCTGTCTGCCAAGAAGTAGTTCTGTTATTTGTTAAAAGGTATTTGGGGATCTGCAAGTGTCTCTATTCTCCATTTTGGAAAATGAGAATAAGTCTTATTTCCTTCTGTAAGACAAAGTTAACCTAACAATGAGCAACCTACCATACCTGCTTTGTCCTAAATGCCATAATTGTGTGAGTATTATTGGAAAGATCTTTGAATATGGTTCGTTTCTTATTCAGAAAATCTTTGTATATCTGTTACAAATGGGTATCTGTTACTGAGGCCTAACAACTGTCAATATTGAGCAATTTTTTAATTTTTTTTTTTCACCTCTCCACTCTTTTTTGTGGGGCNCCCCTCTTTTTTGTGGGGCTTTTTTTTTTTTTTTTTTGTCTTGTCTCAATAACCATGAAGAGTAAGTACACCTACATCGTTCCACAGCGTGTCTTTCATAGAAGTGACTCAGCAGGGATGTTCAATTCTCTCTGACCTCTGACAATCCCTTAAACTTGCGTAAAGGCAGAAAAATCTCCCAATATGAACGTTCTTGTGGTGGATTTTTATAGCTTCTACTCTACATGTTTCAAAATGGTAAGTTCAGTTCTTAATTCTAAGGAGAGGATCAAGTGACAAGAGAAGTGAACTCTGTACTTAACTCGCAGCTACCTTCTAGAATAGTTTTTCCACAGCTTGACATTTTCCTTATTGTAAAGTATATCACTCCCCATGCATTAGTCTCTTTTAATTTCAGAGGTCTGCCAGGACTGACGTTTTGTAAATCCATCTACATGTGTAATCCTTTCCTATTACTCGGATAAATACTTTGACTCTCCTGCTCCAAACCAGAGAAATAGAAAAAAAATGGATCAGTTTTTTTGTAGGGAAGGAGAAATTCTGTCTACAGCCAGAATCAGTCATCTCTTTCTAATCTTTTGAAACTATGTGACTGACTAATAAGCATTTTTTAGAAGAACTGAGATAGAATTGCGACATTATTTAATGAAAAAACCCCAATCTATAAAGTTACAAGCTGAGTGGTTTACTCCAGTTTAAAGGGATTTTAGATCAGGCTTGTAGTGCAATTTTAGCATGCAGACATTCTAGTCTAGTTACCTCATTGTTGCTACAGGATATTAAAAGCTTTCACCAAAAAGCTGACATCATTTTCATGTGCCTGAGCTCTTAAATTTGAACTAGAAAGTGGCTTTGGGGTAGCTAAGTATATACAAGTTGCAAATTGGTGTACCAGAGCTGTGTGGTAAGTAAAGTCCTTTCTCTCAGTGCTTAATAACTTGTGTCTGTGTAAATATAAATTGAAAACAATCCACTAGTGAGTTGGAGTATATATGTAAGACCATTTTGTTCACCTGTGCTTTATGCTTTGCAAAAAAATCATGGTTTACACAATGAAAAATGTAAACTATTATAATAGCAATTGTAATACCATATATTCTATGAACTCAATTTTTCTCAGTACTACTTTCTACAGAGCACATGCTTACATGAACCCTACCCTAGGCAAAAAATGGCAGAAACAAAGCAGACTGTTCCACCTTTATAACTTGATTGCACAGTTAGAATTTGTCCTATGACAACATGGTTTTCTCTTTTGGGGTTTGTTTTGGGTTTTTTTGGTGTAAGACATAATAGAAAAAATCTGTAGCTGCTTAACATTGTAGTATTCCAATGTAAGTTGTAGTTTTACAATTGTAAGTTACTATGTGATTGGAGTGATTCAGTTTTTGGGAGAGTCTTCTAGAAGATATGACACCTAGATGCAAATCCTTATACTGTCATGTCTTTCCTATAGCAAGCTATTAAGAGTGTCTTTTGAGCCACTGGGCTTCAGGCTGTTCATGTCTCTGTTCTCTGATTACAGTATTAGCAATGCCTTACTTATATGGCTAGACTGCAGTTAAGTAAATTAAATGAATCATGTGTTTCAGGTGTGCTTATGGGGACCATATAAATATCATAAAAATTAGGATTTGCCAAATGTCTACAGAAAAAAGGGACAATGCATTCCACAATTGCCAACATCTAGTGTCCTATACACTTGAGCAGTCTGTCTGTACTACATAGTCTGAGAATTTGCTGATGTGCTGGTTTATATGAACATGCAGCTCTGAAAATACAGATTTTTTTTTTTCCCTAGATTTCTGTTTTTACTTGTATTAAAATGTTATGAAACAATATAAAAAAAAATCTCAGTAGCTTGCAGGGGATGTAATTTTTTGCTAGAGGATGAAACATTCAATTTCTTCTTAGGAGATGTTATAAACCAAAGAAAACATGAGATAAATGAAGATATAATTTTATATTTACAGTGTACAACACTCTCATCAAAAGGTGTCGCTTCTTTAGTCAACCTCCTATGCCTCAAACTGACAGTAATTAGGATTACTGTAATAAAGGGGACCCTGAAGATTATTAGAATGAAGCTTGTGCTGAAATATGACTAAGCTTTATAGATCAGACCTATCACTCTGCATATCCTTTTTGAATGAGAAGAGTTCTGTAATATATAAACTATCAGCTGAAAAAATGCTCTCTGGGGAGAGAATATGCTTGGGTATTTAGGTTTTGATTTTG
>VYZX01016989.1:0-44539 GCA_013401335.1 Brachypteracias leptosomus | reverse complement strand
CTTTGTTTCATAGCTTTATATTTTTTTATATATATATATATATATATATAAAAAAAATATAGTTACTTTTTAGGGAAGAGGTGAGGCTCTGAATTCCCATGAGGTACAAACCCACCCTTGGCTACGATAAACATTAAAATAGGCATAAAATGAATGAAATGCATAAAATAAATGAAATACCTAAAATACAGCGTGGTGCTGAGGGACGTGGTTTAGCAGCAGACTTGGTAGAGCAGATTATGGTTGGACTGGATGATCTTAAAGGTCTTTTCCAACCTGAGATGATCTTAAAGGTCTTGTCCATGAATATTATTTATATGGCTAAGCCAGGGAGCGATGCTGAAGGACAAAGGTTATTCCTAGATATAATTATGCCTATTTGCTTAATAATTCTCAGCAACGCTGGTCTGGAGCTAAACCCTTGAAATCTTCCCCCCCCAAACACTTCTCTTGGCTTGAGCCTGGTCCTGAAGTAATTTCTGTGATGTGTCAGGAGGTGCTGGAAGCTCCATCCCTGGAGATGTTGAAGGCCAGGCTGGCTGGAGCTCTGAGCAACTGCTGTAGTGGGAGGTGTCCCTGCCCATGGCAGGGGGGTTGGAACTGGAGGATCTTGAAGGTCCCTTCCAACCCTGACCATTCTATGAGGTCTGTCCCCCCCTCCTACAAACCTTCAGCATCTCCAGGAGGTCTCAAGATCACACACTCCCCAGAGCCATGGGGAGGCTGGTGAAGGCATCTCCCCCCCCTTCCAACTGCTGTGCCCTGCTGGGATAAAACACCCTTTGAATGTCAGATGAGTAGGAGCTGGCAGGTGGCTTCTCCTCCCTCCTCACAGCCATTTGCAGGCTCCTCAGGGTCTCCTGACTCACAGGCAGTGCCTGGAGGGGGCTGCAGCCCCCACCTCCTCAGTGGGGGAAGGCAGGTGGGCAAGGCAGAGCCCCAAGCCCATGGGGAGAAAGATGATGATTTTTTTTTTTGGCTGTGATTCATCCCTGAGCCGCCTTCGGATGGAGAGGCAGCAGCTTCAGGGAGTGGGAGTCACTCTGCTAGTTTCTGTTTACAGGTTTTTCTCCCTGGCTTTTCCCACCTGTCCTGGAATCCTGAGGGATTTCGTGGCTGGAATTCAGTTTTCAGGCTGAAGGTGGAAAGTTTGGTGGAAGTGGGAAAGGGGAGAGAGGGAAGGACAAAGTTATTCTGAGCAGGGATGGGCTTTGTAGGGGATAATCTTATTTTATAGCTTAGCATCCAGCATCTCCAGAGGGTTATTGGCAGTAAAGGGTCATGAGAAAGGGTTCACCACTGATCCTGAAGCAGGGAGAAGCTGTCAATATATCAGGAGGTCTGACCACCCTCCTACCAGCCTGCCCTAGGTAGAGATGTCCCTACTTGTGTAGGGAGGTTGGACCAGATGACCCCTGGAGGTCCCTTCCAGCCTCAAACATTCTATCATTCTAAACCTCAGCACCTCCAGGAGGACTCAAGATCAGAGTTCTCAGGGGGAAGGGGAAGACCAAGACTTCTTTGCCTCCAGATCTTGGGTAGATGTTTAATCCCAGCCTCCAAACCAGTGTCAGTCCTGCCATATAGGACCCAGATGAGCTACCAGGAGTCCCTTTGGGTCAATGCTTCTCTCTCTCAACCTGTCAATCTTCCCATCAAGCTGCTGTCACTCAGGTCCATTTCCCACTGGATTCATTACCATGGTGAATCAATTGCACGGCTCAGGGCTGGGTTATTAGTGTCATTATCTTGTTTACTGCTTGTGGCTCTCCCGAGCTTTAAATCACTGCCCTTCTAACATCCCAGCAACAGAGAAGGTCAATTATTCCCATGTTTCACTGTCAAAATGATGATGGGGGGGATGGATGCACTTAAGGGTCTTTGCTCTGCTGGGCTTGTGTTGATCCTGTCCATGTGCCCTCCAGCCTGGGCCTCTAATTACACATAATTAGAAGATAAAGGCTCTGACACACTAGCCCAAGGCCAGTATCACTCATCACTTTCAAGGCTCAAAACCTTTCCCCACTTGCCAGAAACCACTTGATGGAATCATCTAGGTGAGGGTAGAGGATGCCCTGCACTGGATTGGGATCATTCCCATGGATGCCCTGCACTGGATTGGGATCATTCCCATGGAATAAATGGTGATGTGGATTTAAATTACCAGAAAACTCTTGTATTAACCCAGAGTTGTCCATTAAGTAAAAATCCCATCGTTGGAGCTGCACTTGGAAAGCTCATGAGACAACTTTGGCCTCCAGCCTCTTGTTGGGCCACCTCTGGCATCAAGATAAAGCTCTACACAGAGATAAGGTGTAAAGCTTGGCATGATGAATGAGTGTTCAACAGCAGTGAACCAGCTTCAGTTGGCCAAGCTGAAGTTCTCCTGGGTATCTACAGCTTGGTTGGGAAAGCTCTGGTCTTCTCAGCAGACTGGGGACTTCAACCTCTGTCTTCTCTCTGACTACCAAGTGCAATAGCAAATTTATTTCACAAGCAGCAGAGTTTTGAACCCCACTGTTGAAACGCCCAGACACTAAGGGGTGGAGAGATTCTTGCTAAGGATGAAGAAGATGATTGAACTGGTGGCCATCAACTACAGAAAGTTGCTGTGGAGGGAGCTGAAGATTCTTCAGCTCTTCTCCCCATCCCCACATGTTTGCTCTGGTCTTTGCAGGACCTTGGTATGAACTTAGGTCAACTTTGTGGTGGCTTTGCCTTTCCTTCTGGGCTGAGGGAACCTAAGGTGGTGTCCATTGCCTACATTCCCAGATCCACCATCACTCTCCACGTAGCTTTGGTTGAAGGTCCTCTCCAGGTGTCCTCTGAAAGAGCCCCTGCTCATGAAGCAGGAGATATTTTACAGATGTTTTACAACCAAACAACCTACACTGTTTTTTTCTGAGTTTTTGGGACTCTGATTCAAAGTTGAATTGTTAAAAAATAACATTTAGACTCAGGAATTGTTCTGTGGGGTTTTTTTTTGTCCCAGACCCTCATATTTAAGCACAGATCCACCCTCCAATCATCTCCAACTGCTCTTCTATTTAAAACAATAGAAGACAGAGGAAATTATGTGCATCTAGATGCATAGTGTGGAACATAACTCCATTTATTTAAGAGGCAGTGAGGAGCCATGTGGTTATGCAATTATATGGGAGATGGCAAGATTGCTGCGTTTTGGAATAAAAAAGTGTCAGCACTTGAAGAGAAGGGGGATTATCAGAGGCAATTTATGTAGTTGAGAGTGTTTTCAGTCTAAATAATCATGGTGCCAGGAGAATGTAAAAGTTTTCAAGACTGCTTTCAACGCCAGCTTCCCAGAGAAGCCACCAGAGAAACCCATATTTTTATTTTCTTTGCCCAAGAGTTTTCCTGGGGGTGGGTATCAGAGTAGATTGTACTTGGGCTAGAGGCAAAGGGGTGTTTTGGAAGAGATTGATGTTTCAGGACTTCATTGCCTATCAGCATTAAGGTTATTTATCTCTTTGAGGTGCTTTGGAGGATGGGGAATAGTTAAAAGGTCATTTATTGCTCACATCTGAGCCCTTTCCACCCTCAAATACTTGGGAGCTCTCATCTACTAGAGCAGAGAGAGAGACCTTCTACTGATGGGGAAACTGAGGCACAAGGGAACCAATAGGGGGTTTTTTACTATGCCTAACTAGCTCCATAAAACATATTCACTGTTTAATCACCTGGATCATCACAGATTTCTATTAAAGGGTCAGAACTTCCCCTCCCTGGATGGGAGCAGGACAGAAAGGGTGAAACCAGGAGCAGCCTGGGAGCCAAAGGACATCCAAACAAGCCCCAGGATCTCCTCAGGGATGGGGTGTAGGCTGAACAGCTTCAGGTTGAGGGAAGAGAGAAATAATAGTCTGCAATTGCCCTGCTGGGAGTGACTAATGGTGACTGCAGCAGGAGAAGGTGACACCAACTGGAGTCATCCTACCTGGACCAGCAGCTCAGGTGCAGGGGAAGAGCATCCAGAAACTATGGCAAAGGGGATGGTGGCTTATGAATGGTCTTCCCTGCTACAGCCTCCTCCATCCCTCTCGTAGAGGTGCTTGGAGGGACCTCAGCTATGGTTGGTGTTTGTTGTGGTGGGATTTTTTAGGAGGACAGGGTTCAACAGCCAACTTTTGGGGCAGATACAAGAGCACACGTTGTCCCTGCTTCAAACTCTGATAAAATAACCCAACCCAGCTCTCCAGGCTTGTCTTAGCTTGTGAAATCCCATCCACAGCACCATTCATCCGTGGGGTCTACTGAAGCTAGCTGGTGGAGTAAGGGCTGTGGACAGAGGGTAGATAGAAGGTGCTCAGTTCACCCTCCTCAGCATCATGGAGCTCCCAGGGTGGAGGAAGAAGGTGAAGTACTTCTCTAAATCCCATGTGACAACTAAGAGCCTTGGATTTTCCTCTGTAGCCTTCCCCAGGCACCCATCCTGCACCCTCACCCCTATCCCTGAGGTCAACATGGGGTTGGTTTTAGGGGTTTTGGAGTCACTACATAGTGAATCAATATATGAGCCCAGCAATCTGAAGTGAGAGCTGGATCTACCTTCCCATGACTCTCACACACCTCATGATCATTCCTCCATGAGCATGGGGTCAACCCTTTATTGTCCAGCTCCTTAGGGGTTCTTCTCCCAAGACCTGAGGTCCATGCCTTGGACTCACAGACTTCCCAACCTGGGCATTCCTACAGATTAACCCTTTTCTAGTTCCTTAAGTTCAAGGGATATGAAAAAGTAAAGTCCCTGAACATCCCCAGAGCTCTGAGGACAATTATTGCTGCCTGACCACAGCATCAGCCACAGCTACAGAGGCATCATTAGCAGCAGAGCTCAAGCTCCTTGCTGGAATTAATGACTCGAGGCTGCTTAATTGAGGGTTTCTCCCCTTTGCCCTAAAAGTGAATCCCTTCTTCAGCCACCAAACTGCACAGGGGGTTTTTGAGGTGACATCTTGCCTCTAATGGTGAGGGTTCAGCTCTGTGAGGCACTGAAAGTGGGACCAGATCTTAGAATCATAGAATCATCAGGGTTGGAAGGGACCTTCAAGATCATCCAGTTCCAAACACCTCCCACTCCATCAGTTGCTCACAGCCCCAGCCAGCCTGGCCTTCAACATCTCCAGGGATGGGGCTTCCAGCACCTCTCTGGGCAACCTGGGCCAGTGTCTCCCCACCCTCCTGCGCCAGAACTTCTTCCTAACATCTCATCTCAATCTCCCCGCCTCTAGTTTTGACCCATTCCCCCCAGTCCTACCACTACCCCACAGCCTCAAAAGTCCCTCCCCAGCTTTCTTGTAGCCCCCTTCAGATCCTTGAAGGCCTCCAGAAGGTCCCCATAACTCCATTTTTGCCCTCTCCCCAGGAAGAGCAGAAACAATTCTTCAATATCATGTAACATCATTTCCCTCGGTGGTTTTGGATATATTTAAGACCTTGCAACCATCTTAAACCCAGGAATAATCAGGAAAAACTCTTGGAAAGCCCTTTTCAACCTCAGAGAAGCTGAAATAAGGACCAAGGAACCTTAAAACCTCCGATTCATCCCTGACAGAGCTGAGATGAGAACTGGGGAAGGTCAAGACCCTGTGACACACCCCTGCAAGCTACAGGCTTGCTGTGGAGGGTGAGGTTGTCATAAAGAAGTAGGATGTAGGTGCTGAGAAGACAACACAGGGAATAAAAGAATCCCTTGAGACCAGGACAGGCTTCACCAGCTCATCCCTGCCCACTCCTGAGTATTTATGGTGTGGTTGCAGGGGGTTGCACGTGGGAACTTGTGTCAGGTGCTGCTTTTGAGGCACGATCCCTTCTTCTGCAGAGCCCCAAATGTGATGCCAGAAGCTGCTGAGCTGCCAAATTGTGTGGAGGCTGCAATGCAGGGAGCCAAATGTGTCATTAAGGAGAAAACCCACCGAGTTCCTCCCTGGCAGCCCCTCATGTTTGATGCTTCATTCTTCCTAATCCAAAAATCGGGGATAATTTCCTCTGAGCATCAAGAAGGTGGAAAAAAAAGCTCCAGAGGTTGCTGAGAGGGGGGTTAAGCAGGAAGCAGAATAAATTTTCTGGGGCGCGTGTGGCTCGGATGCTGGGGAGAAGGGATTAGATTGACGGAGGGCTGGTCGTAAAGCAGCAGAAAAAGAGAGACTTGCATCAGAGCTGCTGATTTCCATCCCCACGTCACCTAGCAACACTCCAGTTAAGGACTCCACTTCCGAGGGGTTGATTCCCTGGGAATTTTCCCATTAGGTGGCACCACTGGCCCTGAGAAGGTTTTCCTCTGCACTGCCAAAGTCTCAAGGTATAGATCCCTCCACCCCAGAAGCTCAGGAGGAGTTGGGGGATGAATGGGATTTGGGAAGTGACCTGGGCTGTCAGTTGTAATTCAATGTGGAGAAGAAGTTTTGATAGAATCAGAGAGTGGTTGAGGCTGGAAGGGACCTCTAGAGGTCATCTGGGCCAACCTCCCTCCACCAGCAGGGACATCTCTACCTAGGGCAGGCTGCTCAGAGCCCCATCCAGCCTGACCTTGAAGGACTCCAGGGATGGGGCCTCCACCCCCTCTCTGGGCAGCCCCTTCCACTCATCTATCACCCTCAGATTAAAGAGCTTTTTTTCTACTATCCAGCCTAAATCTCTCCTTTCCCAGCTTCCTAGGACCCAGAAGAACTTTACAATGGGCATAACGTGGATTCTGGAAAACCCCATGGAGTGACTCCACCACCTGGCTTCATTCAAGTGGTATAAAAGCTGCTGAGATGGTCCCTGAGCTGTCCCTGGGACAATTCATGCTGACTATGGCTGGTGGACAGCAACACAAGATGTTCACGTGGTGACACCACCCCCCTCCTGGTGACTCTCATACCACAGAGTGTAGCAGACAAGGGTAATTTCTAGGGAAAACCAAGGTTTCAGCTGAACCCACTAGGGGAAATCCTATTTCCACTCCTATTTTCTCATCTCCACTGGGTAATGTGACTGCAGGGAGCTGAGATGTATCTCAAAATGCTGTTCTTGACCCATAAATGAGCTGCTGCTAGAAAGGGGGTGCTCAGACTCACATGCTGATGATGCCCAAGGTGCCATAAAGACCTTCCAGAGCTGACATGCAAAGTTTTTAATTGGTTCAGTTGGGTTTTGAAGGGATATTTCATTGTGGAGCTCAGCACCAGTGCTCCCATTTCTACAAGCTCTGTCTTGGGTCAGGCTTAGAGATTTGCTTTGTTACCTTTGAAGAAATCAGGTGAGGTGAATCTCACCCCAGGGACCTTTTCCAAAGTGCTGGGGGTTACAGAAGAAAACCCTGCCAGGCTCAGGAGATCTTCTCCTGGGGTCTTTGCTACCCATCATCCTGATGTCCCCATCTGGCCTTCTAGGAATTTGTTAATCACCATCAGTACTGATAATGCCAAACAGCTCAGAGCTCTTCAGGGAAGAGCAAAACACTGTTCAACAGAATCAGAGGGACTGATGTTACCAAACAGAGAATTTTTAAAGAAATAAATCAATCTGGAGCAGGTCCACACTGCAGCCATCATTAACCCTTCAGAGCAAAGCTTGACATGCAAGTAAACACCCATTCTGGACCTCACAATAATAATCTAATAAATCATCTGCCTATTCAATCCTTTTTCTCTCTTCCTTCAGCATCAAAATGAGGGAAAATAAACCAGAACATCTCTTCTGCTCCTAGCTGCATTTGTAGGATCCTTAGTCACTGAGCTCAAGGAATTGCTCTTGTAAGCATCTCCTGGAGATAAATAGAACCAGACCTGCTCTGAACACACAGCTCTGGTTTGGGGGTGGTTTTGCAAGGGGCAGAGCACAAGATTTCTTCTGCATCCTCATTCAGGGACAATTGGAAAGACTTAGTGTTGTAAATCCCCAACTACCTCCTTCTGATGGGTCCTGAGGTCTAGGTGGGGGTAGGGGAGATTGTTAATAAGATAGATAAAGATTTCATTGTCACTTCAGGGCTGAGACCTCATTAGGATCATGGAATGGTCAGGGTTGGGAGGGATCTTCAAGATCATCCAGTTCCAACCCCCCTGCCATGGCAGGGACACCTCCCACCACATCAGTTGCTCACAGCCCCATCCAACCTTGAACATCTCCAGGGATGGGGCTTCCAGCACCTCTCTGGGCAACCTGGGCCAGTGTCTCCCCACCCTCCTGGCCAAGAACTTCTCCCTGATGTCTCATCTCAATCTCCCCACCTCTAGTTTGGACCCATTCCCCCCAGTCCTACCACTACCCAGCATCCTAAAAAGTCCCTCCCCAGCTTTCTTGTAGCCCCCTTCAGATCCTGGAAGGCCACCAGAAGGTCCCTTTGGAGCCTTCTCTTCTCCAGCCTGAACAACCCCAACTCTCAGTCTCTCAGGAGAGAATTTCTAAGTGTCAATAGACCAGAAGTAGAAGCTCTGTAGGTTTGAGATGAGGACCAAAAAGGTCCCCATCTCAAAAGCACAGAGATCCTGAGATCCTCAACCCTTCATGTGTGATAACTCCTCGGTGACCATAGGCAGGATCACCACAGGGCTCCAGGGGTGGAAAGGAAACCCACTTAGGCTACAATCCTGATGTCTAAATATTGCAAGAGGTTCCACAGCCTAGTTTGGGAGCCCTGGATATGAGGACCTGTTATCTAACCAACCTCTGCTGTCGAGCTGAACATTGAAACCCAGATTAAATGTAGTTTTTTGACACCTTTCCTTACCAGCTTTTTAGCAGACATGGAAAACTTGGTGTGTGTTTCACGTATGTATTTTGGGGATGTGAATCTGGAGCTGGTGGAAGCTGGTGGATTGTGATAGTCCTGTGAGCAGAAGTCCTCTATTTGCAGGATAAGCTGGTGGGCTGGGCAAACATCTCCCTTATCACTGCATGAATATGCTTGGCTCCCATTCCCAAGCTAGAGAGAGACAGATTGATGTGAAAGGATGAGCCAGGTTCCATAGATAACTCCTGAGCCTCCTTTCCTCTGAGAAAAAGATGTTAGAAATGTCTGTTCTATGCTAATGCTCTTGGCTGATCCTCAAGATCATGGTTGCTGTTTAAAACAGAGCTTAAATCTGGAGTTAGGATATAGGATCAGAGAATGTTTGAGGCTGGAAGGGACCTCCAGAGGTCATCTGGTCCAACCTCCCTACACAAGTAGGGACATGTCTACCTAGGTCAAGATGGTGTCTTCAACACTAGAAGCAGGGAGCACTTTGATTGTCCCTTTTACCCTCTTCCCATTCACAGTCACCTCTTGAGCCTGCCCTATAAACAATTTGTCTTTCTCTTCACCATCCATCATCCTTCTCACTTCACATTCAGCTTCCTCATCAGTGGCTTTGTCCATATAGAGACTCAGCTCCATCTCCTTATTTTACTTGCAGTGATTTGTGAGCAACAGAGTCCTGCTCTAACCTCAAGGTACCTGCACTCCTCTCTCATCCCTCCATAGCACAGTAGGGCTTGGAAGGGACCTCTGGAGATCATCTCATCCAACCCCCTTGCTAGAGCAGGTTCACCCAGAGCAGGGTGCCCAGGATCTCATCCAGGAGGGTTTGGGATGTCTCCAGAGAAGGAGACTCCACAACCTCTCTGGGCAGCCTGGGCCAGGCTCCAACACCCTCCCAGGACAGAGGTTTGTCCACCTATTCAGATGGAACCTCCAGGGTTCCAGTTGGTGCCTTGTCCTGTCACTGGGCACCACTGACAAGAATCTGGCCCCATCCTATTGACACTCACCCATTAGCTATTGATAAGCATAAGAACATCTGGGTTTTTTTTTTCACTGCTCCACTTCTATCCATCCCCCAGAGTCATATTATTAATTATACACACATAGAGAGGTCACATCACAGAAGAGGTTGTGTTGGTGCCTTGGAGCTCAGTCTCTGTCCCCTCTTCCCTGAAACAACCTCTTTGACTCACAGGCTGATGTCAGCAAAGCTGGTTTGAAAAGGCTGCAGGATAATTATATTCCAACAGGTTTAATGGAAATTAGTGACACACAAGAGCTGAAGTAGCTCAGCTGGGAGAGCGTTAGACTGAAGATCTAAAGGTCCCTGGTTCAACCCCGGGCTTCAGCAGCATTTTCCTACAATTTTCTGTCTTCCACTGGGGCTCCCCAGTTCAAAAGGGACATGGGGCTACTGGGAAGAGTCCAGCAAAGGGGCAGGAAGGTGATGAAGGGGCTGGAGCATCTCTCATGAGAGGAGAGAGTGAGAGACCTGGGACTGGGGGATCTCCAATCTTAGAAATATTCAAAAGCTACCTGGGGTTCTTCAGCCTGGAGAAGAGAAGGCTCCAGGGGGACCTTAGAGTGACCTTCCAGGACCTGAAGGGGCTCCAGGAAGGCAGGGGAAGGACTGTTCAAAAGGGTTTGTAATGACAGGACCAGGAGCGATGGTTTGAAGCTGGGAAAGGAGAGATTGAGGCTGGATAGTAGAAAAAAGGTCTTTAATCTGAGGGTGAGAGATGAGTGGAATGGGCTGCGCAGAGAGGGGGTGGAAGCCCCATCCCTGGAGTCCGTCAAGGTCAGGCTGGATGGGGCCCTGAGCAGACTGCCCTACGTAGAGCTGTCCCTGCTGGTGGAGGGAGGTTGGACCAGATGACCTCCAGAGGTTCCTTCCAACCATTCTGTTTTGTCTCTAGACAAGAGTTTGTCTAGAGCAGGGACTACCAAGACTAATGTCACCCTCCTGTTTCTCCATTAGCAGTATCCAGTCAACCAAGCACAACCATCTAGCCACCAAACAACTGTGATTATAATTAGAGCATCAGAAGAACCAGATCTACAGATAAATAAAAGCCAGTTCAGATATTCCCACCCTTGTGGAACCATTTGTTGAGTTCAATTTTTTCCTCTTTTAAAGAAAAAAACCACTTAATTTCAGACAAGGCAATAACTCTGTGGACAGAGATTGCTTCAGAATTATCTCCTGAACCTCTCTGAGATCCTGGTGTCTGTCATCTGCTGCCAGCCCTGCAATGCTACGTCACACGCAGAGCCCCCAAAAAAGCTTCCGTTCCCATTTCAGACACCATCTGTGTCCCATTTCTGCAGAGCTTGGCAGGGAGCTCTTCCTTCTATGGTGTGTTCCTTCCCCTGGCTGAGCTGCAGCTTTCCTTGGAGGTGGGGAAGGCGGCGGGTGGGATGGGTGCCAGCTCTGTGCAAGTGGAGATGGCTTTGCACAGAGGGGATGAGGGTGCTCAGCCCTGCTCAGATGGTGCTGGAGCAGACTCAAGAAGACCCAGAGTCAAGCCGAGCAGCTTGACCTAGGTAGAGATGTCCCTGCTGGGGTAGGGAGGTTGGGCCAGATGAGCTCTAGAGGTCCCTTCCAGCCTCAAACATTCTATGGTACTTGGCTACAAGAAAGGGAAGATGCTTTGCTGGGATTTTGGTTATTAATGAGGACACGAGCAGCAAGCTGAGGAAGAGCCAAGTTGGGGACATCATGAACAGGTCCAAACCTAATTGCTCTGGCTCCTTCTACCAGGTAATCAATAGAGTTCATAGTCTTGTCTTAGAACCATCAGGGTTGGAAGGGACCTTCAAGACCATCTCGTTCCAACCCCCCTGCCATGGGCAGGGACACCTCCCACTGGAGCAGGTTGCTCAGTCGTCTTCTTATGCAATTAAATCAAGCTTCACTGTGTAATTCAGACAGCTGCCATTAACAGCAAAGCACAAAGAGCTTTATCTTGGTCTCTCCACCAAAATATCTGAGTGACCTCTGCAAGTGGCATCACCGTGCCTCAGTTTCCCCACCTGGAGCTGTGCCACGTGCCTTCCCTTCCCCAGGGTGAACCTGCAGGGGACTTTGTGTTCTCAGCTTGTTTGTGTGTGTGTGTGTTCTCCCAGCACGTGTCCCTACGGATGATGCTGCATTACTCACACACCTCTCAAGTCCTCCTTTTTCCTCTCTCTAATTCCTTTTATTTGCAAGAGCTACAAAGAGTCACGTTATCCAGGAGAACAGAGCTTCACAGTGCTGCCAGCAACGTCACCGAGCTGTGCTCAACAAAATGTTCCTTTCAGGTGGATTTACCTCAAAGTTGGGGGAAGAGATAAGAAAGCAGAGGATAGATCATCTCCAAAGATGAGGGGAATAATGAGGAAACAGCACAGGAAAGAAGGTGATGGACTGGAGATGATTTAAGAGACTGGGTCACCAATGATACAGAGCATTTCAGATGGCCAAGGAGGACTTTGGGAGTCATCTGGAAAGGGAGAGTCTCTGGTAAAGTTGGAGATGAGAAAAACTTGGAATATTTTGCCTATCAAGGAGAGATTGAGTGTTGTCCATGTGTATCTAGAGGAGATAAACACCAAGGGTGAAGGATATGGGGTTGAGCTAGAAGGCAGCACTACAAGGAAGGGGGTTAAATTGGTTAAGGATGTGTAGGAGCTGTAAATTCAAAGGCTTTCACCAATCAGTAGAACTGTAGTAGCCCAGTAGTAGCCAAAGGTTTCTACCAGTACCTAGCAGCTCTCAAGGAGCTCTTCCCTGTCCTTCAGAAAGGGCAACATCTGCCAGAGAAGTCTTGCAGTGGGTCCTCTAGGAAAAGGGTTTTACAACATGTGGTGTCTGGGAAACAACTTATCCCCTGATAACAAAACATTGGAAGAGACAACTCTGACTGCCCAGGAGTGGATGGCCATGGGTCCATCAAACCCTGGGGTCAACCAGCAGAGGGTGGTTCAAGAAAGTCTCTGATATATGGAGCTATGGAACAACCTTTCCTTTGTTTATCCCAGCTGCCCAAACTAGAGGTGCTGAGACAGCTGCCACTTGCTTTGATGGTACCACCTTTAATAACCTTAATGCATCTGTCCATAAAGATTTCATCTAAAGCTGTTCAAACTCCTTCGTGATCATTTTGGGAATTGTTGGCCAATGGGGCCTGTCAATGGTTGAGGGTATTTCTGGTGCCTTCACTCATGTTGGCAAGAGAAGTGAGCATCTCGTGGAAGCATGGGCAGCATAAAGGTGCCCTCAAATCAATCTCCAGCAAAAAATTGATTTAAGGGCCTCCTTCCCTTCCTGTATCCATGTAAAGGGCCATGTTGTCTTGTTAGCTCCCTCCTTCTTCAAACCATCCTGCCAACCACACCAATTTTGTGCTGCCAGCTCTCTCCTTCCTCAGGCCAACACCCAACTCAGCACCATCCCCTCAACATACCTTCATCTTTTATTATTCTTCATCTGTTTGCTCTTCTCCATCTCAAATCAGCCAAGGGGAGGACACACCACCAAGAGAGACCTCATCAAGCTGCCTCCAACAAGAACTGTCTCCAAGCTCCTCAGTTCCTGCTTGATATAGTCCTGACCTCACCCATCACCCCAACCATGATCACCTGGGGGTTCCTCACCCAGGTGGGGCAGGTTCTGCCTCTGGGGCCTGAAACCACCTGGGGAACAAAACATGTTGCTGGGTTGGGACCCATCCATAGGTCAACCCCAACTTGGGGTCCACAGCCCAGACCCCAGCACTTCATATGTCCACTCAAATCCCAGTAAGGTCACTGGACAGGCTGTGTGTGTTTATAGCTGGTCTGCTCTCCTCTTTCCTGTGGAAAGTTTAATTAAAAGAGAGAACTTTCATGAAAAGACGTGGCAGAGAGGAGAAAAAGATCAGTAATCTCATTTTCCATCTTTTCTTCAAGTCAGCTTTGGACTGTCCTCCATCCCTTCCCAACTGTTCTTCTCCTGCCCCCCACAACAATGAAATGGGCTGGCAAAGGTGGCTGACTCAAGGAGTGATGGTTTGAAGCTGGGAAAGGAGAGATTTAGGCTGGATATGAGAAAAAAGTTCTTTAATGTGAGGGGGATAGATCAGTGAGACCCAGAGAGGGGGTGGAGGCCCCATCCCTGGAGTCCTTCAAGGTCAGGCTGGATGGGGCGCTGAGCAGCCTGCCCTAGGTAGAGATGTCCCTGCTGGTGTAGGGAGGTTGGTTCAGATGCCCTCTGGAGGTCCCTTCCAGCCTCAACCACTCTAGGATTCTCTGAATAAAGCCTGAACTCTGCTTTTACATGGCTCAACCCAAACCCTTGCATGTGTAAAATGATCTTCCCTCAAGCAACAGGCAGCCCAGCACATCTGTGGCCTCCCATCGAGATCTTTAATGGGGTGGCTGTAAACCCAGCAGGAACTCTGCAGCCTCTCGCTCCATCCCAGCAAAGAAAAGCTGCCACCGTTTTCTATGCTAATTTTATGGGGTTTCAAAAGCCCATCTCATTTCTCCTCCTCCTCCTCCCTACACTTCTCCTCTCTCTCGCTCCTCCCGTGGAGGTGCCAAAACCTCCTCCATCAATTTGGGAGAACTTCTGCTTGAAAACTAGAGCAGAGCAGCTCCCACGTAACCAGCCTGGCATGAAAACACCGGAGGCAGAGACACTGACTCAAAATGACTCGAGGAGTTTCCCCGTGTCACAGTGAAAGGAATTGGAGCCTTCAATCCACTCCTCCAAAATCCTTCAGGGATCACAGACCTGCCCAGTGTCTCCTGACCATGACCAGTGATGTTCCTTGTTAGATATTTTTGCATTTTTCTGCTGCCCCTTAATTTTTTTCTCTTTGCTGCTTGCTCTTGTTCCCAGCTCTGCTTTTTATTGCATGAAAAAACAGTTTCTAGACATTTCCTGCTCCTTGTAATGAAGGATTTTAAGTCATCACTAAATTTGCACAGAGTGAAGCAGAAGAGAAGCTTCCAACCCACGTGACAGGAACCAAGGAGCTTCAAAAGATGATCTAAATGTAGTTTCAAGCCTCACACACTATCTAGGAATTAAAACCACTCCTCTACTGGCTTCTCCTGCTTTTTTCCATGAACTCCTTTGAATTTGCAGAGTTTTGCCAAGGATGTTGGTGAGAGGTTGCCCAGAGAGGTGGTGGAAGCCCCATCCCTGGACATTTTGAAGGCCAGGCTGGATTAATTAATCAGCCATAGATGCTAAAGTCAAGATTCTTCAATGGTATTTGGACTGTCTGTTGAGTTTAGCACCTCTGAGGAATGGAGTTGGATCCAAGAAGTATTTTATTATCCTCTAGTTTTAGTGTTCAGGGCTCAGAGCAGGTCCTGGGGAGCTGCTGCAGCTGGAAGGGGAATTTTGGTCCTTTCCCTTTTTTCTTTTTTAGCATGACACAATCAAACCTTATTTTGGGACATTGTTTAGCCAGGGTTGGAAAGGACCTCTGGAGATCATCTTGTTCAACCTCAAAGAAGGGTCACCCAGAGCAGGGACCCCAGGATCACATCCAGGTGGGTTTGGGATCTCTCCACACAAGGAGACTCCACAACCTCTCTGGGCAGCCTGGGCCAGGCTCCAACACCCTCACACCAAACAACTTTCTCCTCCTGCTCACATGGAACCTCCTGGGTTCCACTTGGTGCCCGGTGCCCCTTGTCCTGTCCCTGGGCACCACTGACCAGAGTCTGGCCCCAGCCTCTTGACCCCCACCCTTTAGATCTTGAGATCTTTAGATCTTCTCTTCTCCATGCTAACCAGCCCCAGGGCTCCCAGCATCTCCTGACATGATGTTCTCCAGGTGACCTAGGACCCTGTGCCTTATAAAACCCAAGCAGTTCACACTGCAGATAGAAGCAGCATTGGACCTTCAGCTCAGTTTCTGACTCTTCAGCTGAGCTCTTGGACTCCCCCATGGATGGCCAAGGGTTGACTCCCAGGTCATGAGCTGCTGCCTGAAGCTATTTGGGGCAGAACTTCTCTTCAGCTTTAGGTATTTAACTAGGAAAAATCTTGGTTACCCTCTGAAGTCAATGGGGATGGTTGATGCTTTAGCCCATGATTCAGACTTGAGCTGCTGAGACATCAGAGACCAACCTCAGCAGCTCAGAAAGGGCAGGGCTGGATCTAACAGACCTGATCTGCTGCCAGAAGGTCTGGATGGCAGCTCCTGTGCCCCCACTGATGCCAGGACTTCAGGATCCATCTCTTAATGAGATCTGCACGTGGTTTTCAGCAGGGTCTGCTCTCCACACAGTGCACAAGGGGGTTGTGTCACCTTTATGATCCCACACAAGCCACCTGCTCCTGCCATGAGGCTGCTGCACCTCCAGGAGCTCTGCACTGCAGCACAGACCCAGCCTGAATGTCTCTATGCCTGGAGTAGTAATGGCAGGATTATTGCTCCCCTGGCATGCAAATAACAATCCTTCCTTTCCCTCATCTTGTAGCTGCCATGTAATTTAGGAAATTAATCTTCAGTGTCTTTTATTGTCTATGTGTGCAGTCTCTGCCATGGCTGCCACTCCATGTCGGGTCTCAGAGCCCTTCTCAAGGTGATGGTGGAGGACTTTGAGCAACCTGGTCTAGTAGAAGGTGTCCCTTGGCTCCAAACTAGAGGTGGGGAGATTGAGATGAGACGTTAGGAAGAAGTTCTTGGCCAGGAGGGTGGGGAGACACTGGCCCAGGTTGCCCAGAGAGGTGCTGGAAGCCCCCTCCCTGGAGATGTTGAAGGCCAGGCTGGCTGGGGCTGTGAGCAACTGATGTAGTGGGAGGTGTCCCTGCCCATGGCAGGGGTGTTGGACTAGATGATCTTTAAGGTCCCTTCCAACCTTTAATGTTCTGTGATTCTTCCAGGAACCCCTGGTGTGCTCTACATCCAGCAGTGTTGAGTAGGAACATTCCCAAGTGCACTAAGACCCCAGACACGCTCCTACAGTGGCCACAAGCCTTGAAGGGCTTTTTTTCCCCCCCTTCTCCCTTTTTATTCTCCTAGAGGAAAGGGTTTGAAGCTCCTGCTGAGGATTTCCCCTATATTTAGCTGGCCGATCTTTTCAATGCAGGCTCCTGCATCATCAGCAGCAGGGAGATGTAGCTCTGGTGCTGTGTGGATGCTGAGGATGGATCCTTGCCAGCAATATTGGGAGGAAAGGTGGAGAGACATGTCAGGAGGACAGGGGAGAAGGACAGCAGCAAGTCAGGACTGAAGGCATGAAGAGAAAGCAGCAGAAATCCCTAGAGAGAGCAGAAAAGCAGAACTGAAGGGCACTGGCAGAGCTGTGAGGGTTTGTGGGGGAGCAGAGGCTTGGAAACCACGGTTATTGGGATCCCACATGTGCTGATTGATCATTGTGGGGGCCCTGGTGCCGAAGGGACCTCAACGGGAGGGGGAGCTGAGCGTGGGGGCTGGGGGAAGGTGCTGGCAGGGCAGCCACCCCCTCCCTGCCTGCCACCCACCATCATTATTCATCCTGCTCCTTCCCTCAGCTCGGGGCTGCTTTTAACCCTTCTTGGAGCCAAACACGGGGAAACCTGGCAACTTTGGGCACTCAGGCTTGGGTTGAAGCTCTTTGTCATAGAATCAGAGAGTGTTTGGGGCTGGAAGGGACCTCCAGAGCTCATCTGGTCCAACCTCCCTCCACCAGCAGGGACATCTCTACCTAGGGCAGAACATTGGTGCCAGCTCAGACTGAGCATCCTCCAGCACTGTCCATGAGCAGCTACCCAGGGAGGAGTAAAACCAGGGAAAACACTCATGATATTCCCACCCTAATCTCTCCCACCCCTAAAAATGTCTCCCACCATCCCACTGTCTTCAGCTCGGGGGGATTTCTCAGCTGGACATTGCCTGGGAGGGGAGGAGTTGGCACATTTAAGCAGTGTGGACAACTCAAGCCCAAGAATTGACCTCACTTATCATAGAATCATAGAACAGTTTAGGTTGGAAGGGTCCTTTCAAGATCATCTAGTTCCAACCCCCCAGCCACAGCAGGGACACCTCCCACTAGACCAGGCCACCCAGGACCTCATCCAACCTGACCTCCAGGGATGGAGCATCCACAACCTCCCTGGGCAACCTGTGCCAGGGTCTCACCAACCTCTGAGTAAAGAATTTCCTTCTAATTTCCAACCTAAACCTCCCCTCTTCCAGTTTGAACCCATCACCCCTCATCCTATCACTGCAGGTCCTTGCCAAAAGCCTCTCCCCAGCTTCTTGCAGACCCCCTTCAGATACTGGAAGGCTGCAATAAGGTCTCCTTGGAGCCTTCTCTTCTTATTTAGGTTTCCAGCACGCTTGTTAAACCCTGAGTCTTGCACCAGGTCAAAATCCTGTTGGGCAGGACTGCTGGAACACTTGGTCTGTGCCATCCCACTGCCTCTGACTCACCATCTAATTTGCTTCTGCCCTTAGGGCCCATGGCAGCATTTCTCCACTGTGGTAGATGAGGTCAGAGCAGGTCACTATAACCACACTGTAGAAGCTGTTCTTAAATCTGAGGGCAACGCCTGGGATGTACATACCCAACTACAGCAGGTCAGTGTCCATAATAAAATGAGGCATCCATCAAATCTGATATAATTTAATCCCGCTGGGGGCTCTGACCAACTCTTGTCCAGCTTGGGGACCAGGAAACTCATTCCCCATTTAGATGCAGACATAGTAGGACTAAAGGATCAAAGGGGAGGCATTTAGAATCATAGAATACAATCATGGAATCATTAGGGTTGGAAAAGACCCTAGGATCATCAAGTCCAACCTTGGAGAGATGCTCCAGCCCCTTCATCACCTTCCTGCCCCTTTGCTGGACTCTTCCCAGTAGCTCCATGTCCCTCTTGAGCTGGGGAGCCCATGGAAGACAGAAAATTGTAGGAAAATGCTGCTGAAGCCCGGGGTTGAACCAGGGACCTTTAGATCTTCAGTCTAACGCTCTCCCAGCTGAGCTACTTCAGCTCTTGTGTGTCACTAATTTCCATTAAACCTGTTGGAATATAATTATCTTTTAGATCTTTATTTGTCACACTGGATCAGTGGCCACTCATCTCTTGTCCTGTCACTCAGAAAAACCTGATTCCATCTTTATTCCTTCCCTTCAAGGGCTTTCATGCATTGATGAGATCACCCTGAGCTGCCTCCTCTCCAGGTGTTGTCCATGGCTGGACTACAAAGAACTTTAGAATCAATAAGAGAAGGGCAGAAAGTGAGTTTCATCAGCAAGTCTTACCCACAGGTTGCCCTAAAGCTCTTCTGCCCCAATTTGAGAAGTCTTTGGTCTACAGATTGCTGGGAGAATAGAGCAGAGAGACTATGCTGTGATTTTCTTCTGGATATTGGAGTTGTTGTAGCTGTCCCACATCTCCTGCTCCAGAGGTCTGTGGACATGTCACATCTTTCAGCCCTTTGATGGTGGCTTGAATGCTCTTGGATTTCTTAAAAGGACACCTAAGGACATAAAATGTGCACTCCTAGGTCAGATTAATGGTCCCTCTAGTCCAGTTCTATGGCACAGGGAGATGCTAGAGGTGGAGAGATTGAGATGAGACGTTAGGAAGAAGTTCTTGGCCAGGAGGGTGGGGAGACACTGGCCCAGGTTGCCCAGAGAGGTGCTGGAAGCCCCATCCTTGGAGATGTTGAAGACCAGCTTGGATGGAGCTCTGAGCAACCTGCTCTAGTGGGAGGTGTCCCTGCCCATGGCAGGGGGGTTGGAACTGGATGATCTTGAAGGTCCCTTCCAACCCTGACAATTCTATGATTCTAATTGTCAGGGTTGGAAGGAACCTTAAAGATCACCACACAAGATAGGACTATCACAGGGGGGTTGGACTAGATGCCCTTTGGGAGGTCCCTTCCAACCCAATTCTTTGATTCTCTAATTCTCACAGCCACATTTTCACTGGTAACTCTCCTCCGAGCAGGTTTCCTCAGGGGCTGCCCTAAGCTGTCACTCCACAGAGCCCACACCACCCTGGTGGGTGACAAGGAGCCATCTGCAGGTTTCTCCCTAGGAATGGAAGACCTGGTGTGGAAGCCTGACCCACCCAGGACTCAGCTCTGCCCTTCCAGCTGTCCCAGTTCTGCTCCACCAGCTTCCTCCTCGTCGAGGAGAAACTAAAGCACTTCTGCTTCTCACCAGCTTTTCCTCAGAACTGATCCCAACATGGAAACTGTGGCATTTGACAACCCACTCTTGCCTTGCTGGAAATACTCGAGCTTCAGCTGGGTACAAAATTCCTACAGAAAGCTGCAAATACTTTGCAGCACTGGTGGAAATGATGAAGGAACTGAGAAAGCAGCAGCCTTGAAGTGCTACAGTGCAGTTAAATTAGAAACCTGAGGAGCTGCCCTGCTGGGAAGTTGGCTTGTTCAGGTGGGCAAACATTGCAACCCAACGTCTACGAGCTAAAGGCAGAAGGAAGGTTTGTGGTGCCAACTTGACAGGTCAGATGGGAGACGTTGGAAGCTTAGACCTTCCTTGAAAAGAAATTAAGTTGGTCCTCTTGGCTCGTTTGAGGCTGGAGCCTTTAGGAGTGAATGAAGGGGAAGGGGGTGAAGTTGTGAGCAGGTCAAAACTGCAGCTTTTAGCAGGTGCCACCTTTTTGAGCCCAAGTTGTGGGCACCTCTCCCTGTCACACACACCTTCAGCTCAGCGTTGCATGAGTAAATGGAAAGAGTTTGGAATCTTCTGGTGGTTTCCTCAGGTCCTTTGCACCAGGGAGTCTGTAGAGTGTGGACTTTCCATGCTCAAAGTTCCCTGCTCTCCTCTCTTACCCATCCTCATTCCCCTCCTGCTTCATTCACACCTTGAACACTCTTTGGTTTGGTGTCCCCATCCCAAACCTGACCAGTAAAGGAGTAATAAAGTCACTTCCACACAGGGAACGGGTGGATAAACCATGTTTATTCAGGCTGGGAAAAGAAAGGGTTAAAAGGAAAGGTTCTTTAATCTGAGGGTGATGGATCAGGGGAAGGGGCTGCCCAGAGAGGGGGTGGAGGCCCCATCCCTGGAGTCCTTCAAGGTCAGGCTGGATGGGGCTCTGAGCAGCCTGCCCTAGGTAGAGATGTCCCTGCTGGGGTAGGGAGGTTGGCCCAGATGAGCTCTGGAGGTCCCTTCCAGCCTCAAACATTCTATGACTATAGGATCTAGAGAGAGGTCACTAGGGGTTAATTGGTTGTTGCATCTTCTGATGAAGAGTTATCAGTTGAAATGAGCAAGTGCCAAGCTCAGAATAAATAAATAAAAGGAATTTCTTCACAAAATATCTGGTTATCTGTGCAACTCTCTATGATATTAGAGATCCCCAAAGTGTACAGAGGACTGGGCAGATTTATGGAGGAAAATGCAAATATAAACCTACCTGCCATGGTTCATGCAGAGCCTTGAGCCACAAATCTCTGGAGATCAAGAGAGTATCTGGTAATACAACACACAGCAAATGTTGCAGGCTGGATTTGGAGCTGGATGTTCTTCTGTAGACCTTCCCTGTCATCTCCCTCTCCTCATGTCCTGCCTTCCTGAGACATCAGGGAAGTGTCAGCCTGTGAAATCATGTGGAGCTGATGGGCAGAGATGTGCTGGGAGGTGTCACTTCATGCCGTCAACCAACTGTTTGATCTACCACTCCCACACAGGTGCTTGAGGCGTTGACCATGTCAAGCAGATGACAGCAGATCCATCTGCCCCCACTTTCTCTCCTCCCATTCTCCCCGTTTTCCTATCACTCAAGGCTGGGCTTTTTTAAAAGATCCATCTGGCAGCAGCTCTCAAAAGTCATCATGTAACATCCATCCAGAAAGCTACCACTGACTGCTTGTCCCAACAGCTGATGGGCCTTGGCCATGTCAAGAGCCATGAAGGTGCCCTTCATGGTCCAACGTGGCTTCATCACCCCTTGCCAAATGCTCTCTTTTATTAAATGGAGCTGGATGCATCAACCAGATCATGGAATCACAGAACATCAGGGGTTGGAAGGGACCTCCAAAGATCATCTAGTCCAACCCCCCCACCAGAGCAGGGTCACCCAGAGCAGCTCACACAGGAACACGTCCAGGGGGGCTTTAAACATCTCCAGAGCAGGAGACTCCACAACCTCCCTGGGCAGCCTGGGCCAGTGTCTGGCACCCTCACCAGGAAGAAGTTTCTTCTCCTATTGATGTGGAACCTCCTCTGGTCCAGCTCACACCCATTGCCCCTTGTCCTATCACTGGATGTCCCTGAGCAGAGCCTGGCTCCATCCTCCTGACACTCTCCCTTTATATATTTATAATAAGGTGACCCCTCAGCCTCCTTTTCTCCAAGCTCCCTCAGCCTTTCCTCACCAGGGAGATGTTCCACTCCCTCCATCATCTTTGTGGCTCTTCACTGGACTCTCTCCAGCAGTTCCATGTCCTCCTTGACCTGAGGGGCCCAGAACTGGACACAATATTGTTGGTGCAGGGAACTGACCTTTTCTACCCAACTCATCCCATCAGATTTGTCATAAATCTTAGTTTTCATTGCAGGCTTTCTGGCACTCATCGATGCTGCTGATGGGCTTGGGTCCTGCTTCTCCACCCTCACTCTGCACCAGGGGAGTGACAGACAACTGCAGGGTCGAGCTGCTACCACTTCTCACATCCTGGCTTGGCTCTGATGTGTCAAGCAAAACACACGTTCCTCCTCTAGGTTCCTTGACATTTTTCTGTCTCATTACACTGAGTGGGCTCCTGGTTTTGCTTGAAAGGCACCTTTAGTGATTATCTCTATTTTGCTGGCTCTATTTTCTCTGCTTTCTCTCTCTCTCTTTTTTTTTTTTCTTTCCCAGACTTTTCTGAAAACGACCTCATTAAGAACATGGAACTCCTGGCTCTGAGAAAGGGCTCGCTGGGGTTTGCAAAGGTCTCCCAGCAGGATGGAGGCTGCTCTCCATTTTCCCTGCAGTTCAACAGCCCCCCCAAGTGAGCCCATTAGCAGGAATGGACTGCTTGGAAATAAAAAAAAAACCCCAAAAACCTCTACAAAATATGCAACAACAGCTCTGAAAATGTAAAGCTCCAGTAGGCAACAAACTATGTTTGCAAACCTCATCTTTGATGGCAGTTTAATATGTGAGGGAAGGAGCGAGATGATGGCACCAAGGGGACTGTGGGGGCTCGCTACCTCCTGCAATAGCTCTGAGGGGATGCACTAAAGAGGGTGGAATGTGGGGCCTGAGATACCTCAGTTGTTATTGTGGAGAGATAAACAGATCTTTGGAGAAATAGAGTTAATGAAGCCCGCCTGTCCCAGCCCTTTCCTTCTCCCTCCTTGGGTCTGATGTCTGAGAGATGCTGAGATTCGCAGCCCACCCTTCAAGGGGGGAGTCACTGGGGTGTGTTTCAATTTTTCATTTAAAGTTTAGCTCTTAGGAATCCAGGAATAACAACATTGCTGTCATAGAACCATGGAATGGTCAGGGTTGGAAGGGACCTGAAAGATCATCCAGTTCCAAACCCCCACCATGGGCAGGGACACCTCCCACTACAGCAGTTGCTCAGAGCTCCATCCAACCTGGTCTTGAACATGTCCAGGGATGGGGCTTCCAGCACCTCTCTGGGCAACCTGGGCCAGTGTCTCCCCACCCTCCTGGGCAACAACTTCTTCCTAACGTCTCATCTCAATCTCCCCACCTCTAGTTTAGTCCCATTCCCCCCAGTCCTACCCCTACCCGACAGCCTCAAAAGTCCCTCCCCAGCTCTGTGTGTGATGGATGTGAAAAGCATCATTTGTCTGCTCTGCCAGATCCTGTGAGGACAACACAATCTCATCAGGGTTTCCCCACGTTTCTGCCAGCAGACGCTGGCTGAACAACCACCACGACCCAAAGCTCTAATCTGGGACTGGGGAAGATCTTAAAATGATGTTTAGCACCTACATTATTAACAGGGATGCTGTCAGTGTCCAAAACAGTGGCTGCATCCCCACCAGTGTGGGCAGCAGGGTGAGGGGGAGACCCCCCTGCAGTGCTGGAGCAGCTCTGGAGTCCTCAGCACAGCAGAGCCATGGAGCTGGTGGAGAGGGTCCAGAGGAGTCCACAGCAATGCTGGGAGGGCTGGAAGCCTCTGCTGGGAGAGTTGGGCTTGGTCAGCCTGGAGAAGAGAAGGCTCCAGGGAGACCTTCTTGGGCCTTGCAGGACTTCAAGGGTGCCTAGAAGAAAGATGGGGAGAGACTTTTGAGCAGGGTCTGTTGGGACAGGACAAGGGGGGATGGTTTGAAACTCAAAGAGGGAGATTTAGACCAGAGAGAAGGAAGAAATTTTGCACTGAGGGTGGTGAGAGCCTGGTTGGGGTTGCCCAGAGAGGTGGTTGATCCCCATCCCTGGAACCATTGCAGGGGAGGTTGGAGGAGGCTCTGAGCAACCTGAGATAGTTGCAGACGTCCCTGTTCCCTGCAGGGGGGTTGGACCAGATGACCTTAAAAGTTTCCTTCCAATTTCAATTTATGGAATCATAGAGATCCCACAAGGACCAACCAAGCCTTGTCCTGACCCAGGAGTGCCTCAGCAGGTGTTCACTAAGATACAAGGGTCCAGACCAAGAAGGGATTTGGACTCACATCATCCAACCTGGCCACACCTATTCACCCACCCAGAGAGTGCCTTATTTTTTTGCTCAGCCCCATAAACAGAGGATTTCTCCATCAGGCACCTTCCTCCTCTTAATCTGGGGACTAAACCACCAGCACAGAACTTTCCCCTTCTCCCTTCCTCATCTTCTCCCTCCAAATATTTGTGCAGATTTGCCTGTGGCATTTGGAACAGCTAAAAATTATCTCAATTACATATCTCGGCAGTTTTCCTTTTGTTCTCTTTTTTCTTTGTGGCTCTTTCCTTCCAGGCAGCTGGAACATGTTCTTTAGACACTCTTTAAGAACAAAATGGAAAAAAAAACCCAACCCAGAGCCTACCCCAAACACCCAACAGCTGAAGCTCCTGGAGCTTCAGGTAGGTTTTATTTAGAAATATGGATGATGTGAAAAAGATGAGAGGACCCATTTCTCCAGTATTCATCCATAAGAAGCAGTTCTTGGTCCCCCAGAGTCATCCCTTTGTGCATTATGGGTCTACCTGATGTATAAAGGGTTGAGGAGTCATTGTTTTGATGCTTGGCATCACGAGGTGGGGACATGGAGGTGCTGTTGTGTTCCTCCTGCCTGTCCACGTGTTCACCACAATATCTGGCCCTTGTTATTGACCCCTCAGCTCTGTCAATTCCCTGCCAATCTGTGCTGGGAGAGAAAATTCCTACCCAGCATCAAACTTGGCAGCTGCCTCATCCCTGTGCCTGACAGCATGAATCACCAGAGTTAAGTAACAAACCCATTTATACATCAAGACTCCAGCACTGCCCAAGCTATCACTCTTCTCTTTTTCAATCTGAAGCCATTTATCAGTTATTCTGCTAATACTCAACTTATTCCCCTTCTTTGGCTCCCTAATTTTCCTCTGGATGTTTCGCAAGGCAGAGAAAAAACTTTCGAAGGGGGTTGGGATGTGAGGTAGGCTCAGGAAATATTTCCCCAGCCCCCATCAGGGGGGTTGTTTACTACTAATTTGATGAATTTCTGGGAAACCTCTCAGGGAATCTCACCAAAGGCTGTTTGATAAGAGCCAGTGGACTGCTAATGAGGAGTTGTGCCACATGGGTTGTGTGTTATTGTCTTACAAACACCCCCCCACACCCCCCACACCTTTCAACCCACCTGTTTTTTCTTGCAAAGCTTTTTCTTGGTGCTGTTTTTGCTGCTTTCTCAGTACCCACTTTCTTGCTGGGGTCTATTAAAAATGTGATTCCTTGGCCTGTGTTTGGTTTGTCCTCCTGAAAATGGAGGTTTGATGGGTTGGAAGGGCAGTGGGCGATCCATGAAAGGAAGATGTGGGGAGTGCACTGTGGAGGCAGAGGGGGAGCTGCAAATGTTGTTGAGGCTGGAAAAAGGGTTTATCTGTCAATAATTGGAAAACAAACTCAGCTTGAGACTCGTGTCCCTCAGTGCTCAGCTCCAAGATAAAACTCCCAGACTAGGTCTTCTCCTGCTGTCTGTCATGAAGGACACAGCCAAGGAGGTGGCCATAGAATGGTTGAGGCTGGAAGGGACCTCCAGAGCTCAGCTGGTCCAACCTCCCTCCACCAGCAGGGACATCTCTACCTAGGGCAGGCTGCTCAGAGCCCCAGCAAGCCTGAGCTTGAAGGACTCCAGGGATGGTTCCTCCACCCCCTCTCTGGGCAGCCCCTTCCCCTGATCCATCACCCTCAGATTAAAGAACCTTTCCTTTTACCCTTTCTTTTCCCAGCCTGAATAAACATGGTTTGTCCACCTGTTCCCTGTGTGGAAGTGACTTTATTACTCCTTTACTGGTCAGGTTTGGGATGGGGACACCAAACCAAAGAGTGTTCAAGGTGTGAATGAAGCAGGAGGGGAATGAGGACGGGTAAGAGAGGAGAGCAGGGAACTTTGAGCATGGGAAGTCCACAGTCTACAGACTCCCTGGTGCAAAGGACCTGAGGAAACCACCTACACACGTAGTGGCCATTGCTCTCTTTTCTGCACAGGAGCTGAGATATCCATAAAGCTCCTTAAATACCTTCCTTTTTCTGATTGGAAACAAGAATTTGATGAATTTGACCTCTGCTTTTTCCATATTACCCTGTTACTCCATGTGGAATCCATCCAATATCTCTCAGGTCTCTCTCTTCATGTAACAGTCACTAGAGCAACCACTAAAATCTGTTTCTTCTCAGAAAAGTTATTCAGACTTGGGGAGAACTTCAATTCTGGATCCCCATGGGTAAGTATGTGGGTATTTCACCATGAGGCCAACTGTAAATATTCACCCAGATCCAGATAATTCCTTGTAAGCAACAGCAGGACCACAACCTGCAGCAACATGAAGAAGAACTTTACTCTAAGGGTTACAGAGCACTGGAACAGGCTCCCCAGAGAGGTTGTGGAGTCTCCTTCTCTGGAGGCTTTCAAGACCCATCTGGATGTGTTCCTGTGTGACCTGCCCTAGATTCTATGGTACTGCCTTGGCACGGGGGCTGCACTTGATCTCCAGAGGCCCCTTCCAACCCCTGACATTCTGTGATCAAGTGTGAGGATAGATAGTNCCTGACAATTCTCTGATTCTACGACTCTCCCTCCCCCTCCCCAGTGCAGAGCCTGGGGAGGAAAAAAAATGACTATAACCACCCCGGAGCAGGTACCACATTTGGGGAGCTGTGCCCACAGCATCCCTGTTTTAGCGAAGCCCTGGGGGTGCCATCCTGGCCCATTTTCACAGAATCACAGAATCCTAGAATCATTCCCCCCCCTGCAAAGCTCCATGAGCAGCTTTCCTCCCTTCCCTGCTCGTAGGCAGGTGGGGGCAAGGCAGGAGCGTGTGGCAGAGCCCATCCCTGCCTCATCCCTTTTGTCTGCCCCTCTCCCCTGCTCCCCATCACCCCTTCTCCCCCCACACCCCCACCCACCCACCTCGGTGTCTCATTCAGGGATGGCTCCTCACCTCCACCGAGCTTCTCCTGAAGGAACCATCACTAAGGAGCTGCCGCTTCTCCCTCCCCTTCCTCCCCGCAGCCAAACCCGGCTGATGGAAGACAAAAAAATGGGGGTGTGAGGTGGGGAATCCAGGACATCACATCCTCCCCCACAGCGTGGGCTGAGGTTTCCTCCAGGAGGTCAGTGATGAAGCCACCGGGTGGGTCAAGAGAGGAGGAATGATGGCAACGGGTGAAGAAGCATCGTCTGGGTGGGTTGGATGCTCCTGCAGCTCCCCCCAGGTCCTTCCCTCGCCCTGATGCAACATTCCTGAGAGGAGCCATGGAGAAATAAACGTTATTGTGCTGGGAAAGAGCTGCCCCCCCCTCCCCAGCTGAAATCAGGAGCCCAGCAGCAGGAGAGCAGCAGGAGCCCAGCAGCCTGGGCTGGGTCCAGCAGGACCATCCTCCCCAGGTCATGGCTGAGGGAAATTAAAAATCATTCTTCAGTCATTTCAGCAAAATCAGGCATAAATAACCCTATAACTGTAGCCTCTGATTTTATTTTTTTTCCCTTTTTTCTTTGTTCCCTTTATTTATTTTTCCCTTTGTTTCTTTTTTTCCCTTTTTTCTTCTTGTTTTTTTTTCCTTTTTTCCTCTTTTTCCCCTTTATTTATTTATTTTTTTCCTTCATTTCTTTTTTCCTTTTTTAATTTTCTTGGTTTTTTATCCTTTTTTCATCTTTTTTCCCTTTTTTCTTTTCCCCCCTTATTTCTTTTTTCCCTTTTTCCTTTTCTTCTTCTTTTTTCTTTTTTCCTTTTTTCTTTGTTCCCTTTATTTCTTTTTTCCCTTTATTTCTTTTTTCTCTTTTTTNTTCTTTTTTCCCTTTATTTCTTTTTTCCCTTTTTTCTTTTCTTCTTGTTTTTTTTCTTTTCCCCCCCTTTTTTATTTATTCCCTTTATTTCTTTTTTCCCTTTTTTCTTTTCTTCTTGTTTTTTTTTCTTTTTTTCCCCCTTTTTTATTTATTCCCTTTATTTCTTTTTCCCTTTTTCCTTTTCTTCTTTTTTCATTTTTCCTTTTTTCTTTGTTCCCTTTATTTATTTTTTCCCTTTCTTTCTTTTTCCCTTTTTTCTTTTCTTCTTGTTTTTTTTTCTTTTTTATTTATTCCCTTTATTTATTTTTTCCCTCTTTCCTTTTCTTCTTTTTTTTCCCCTCCTCCTCCCCCTTCCTTTTTTTTTTTCTATTTTTCCCCCTTTTTCCTTTCTTCTTTTTTATTCCTCTCAGTTTGGACCTTCCTAAAGTTGCACAATTGTGGTTTTTTAGCCTGTGGGGGCAAATGTTCCCTTCTCAACAATCTTCTTTCCATCATCTGGGACTGGAAACCACCTGCAACAACCTAGACAAGGTTAAGACATACTGAGTAAATTCCCATGATCAGATGTGGAAAAGGATGGGAGGAAAGCAAGGAAAAAAACAGTGTCAGCATCACTTCTATCCCAGATGTCTGTTTCTTAATATTCTATCCTAAAAAAAGTGTCTCCTCCCCTGTTCTTGTGCTTCTCTTGCTGTCTCAGAGCAGCCTGGGGAGTAAAGCAAAGCTCCTGGAGACCTTCACACAGCAACTCACCCCCCAGCTCCTCCTGGCCCTGATCTAATATGTCTTTTAGTGACGTCTGGGGCCTCAAAGAAGAAATTACTCGAGTCTGCTGCTTGCTCTTCACATTCCTCTGTCTCCCCCGAGCTTCTCTGCTGTCCCTAATTATCCATCTCTCTCATTTACAGGGGCTTAGATGATGGAAAAGGAAAAGGTGGTTGAATTAGGCTGGGATGAGGATGCTCTGAAGGAGGCTCCCTTCCCTTCAGAGGTGACCTGATGTTACCCTTGCTGTTATTAGTGATGCAAGCTCCTCATTTACCCCGTGAAGCAGCAGCTCTGCTCTTCTCCTGAGCTCAAGCTGTGGCTTCCCCGTGGCTAGCAGAGATCAGCAACCAAACCCAAGGGTGCTTGGGGGAAAGCTTTTGGTAAGAACGATGCTTGGGGGAGAGAAAAATAAGAGGAAATAGCTGAGAAGGAGAAGCAAAAGGGAAAAGTTGGGAAAAAAAAGGTAAATCGAGTCACCACGGAGTGGTCCAATTGGTCAAAGCAGGTGAGTGGTGGCTCAGGTTGTGGCTTCATGGTGGTGATGGAACTGAGAAGCAGAGAGAGCTCTGGAGATACAGATTTAGGGGGTCACAGCAGCCTTGTGTCCACTGAGACCATTAAAAGGTCCAGTTCCTTAATGGAGACACACATTCCTACTAAGAGAGAGGTAGAACATCCTGTACCCCACCAGAAGGAGGATGTTCATGGGCCTTGGGGGAGGAAATCATAGACTCATAGAGTGGTTTGAGTTGGAAGGGACCTTCAAGATCATCCAGTTCCAACCCCCCTGCCATGGGCAGGGACACCTCCCACTACATCAGTTGCTCACAGCCCCAGCCAGCCTGGCCTTCAACATGTCCAGGGATGGGGCTTCCAGCACCTCTCTGGTCAACCTGGGCCAGTGTCTCCCCATCCTCCTGGGCAAGAACTTCTTCCTAACGTCTCATCTCAATCTCCCCTCCTCTAGTTTTGACCCATGATATCTCTGAGGAGCAGGAGCAAGTAAACTTTGGGGCAGCCTGAGCCACTCTCTCCTCATCATGTGAGTAGCTGGTGCTGTCAAAACCATGTCCCTGCCCAGCTTCTCCTGATCACCACTTGATCAAGAGCATGGTTGATGGCCCAGCAACATGCCACCAAAGAGGACACTGCCTTGTTTTCCCTGTGCTGTCCCTCTACCATCACCCCTGGACCTCATCTCACCCTGCCATGGAAGTGTTAATATGAAACTCAGCTAGAAATGGTAAAGCAGAGCCAGGGCTGCAGGAGAAGATGGGACTAACTCCATGGACCACAGTCCTTAGAGTGTCATGGACAGATGGTGAGGAGCAGAGCCCTCCTGGACTGTGGGGACTCCATCAGCTGGGAGATGAACCAGGGCTGGGAGCTTCACAGCCACCCCACTGCTTTTCCTTATTTAGCAGACCTGTGATTTGCAGGGTTTGCTGCTGAGGAGGAGGAAAAAAAACCCACTAAATTCAGGAACTTTTACTAGAACACGCAGAGGGGCCACCATAAAGGGGAGCAGGTTGGGGTAAGAGTCAAGTGTGTGGCCAAACATGGGCCAGATTCAGGTCTCATAAAGGCAGATGACATTTCATAAACCAGGTATGAATCAAACCCTTTGACATGGTTGCTTTGCTAGCAATCAATAAAAAATCTACCAGCTCATCAGCAACATACAGAGGAGGAAAATGAGCTTCATTTGGAGCTGTGTTCCTATTTGTGTTGACCTCCTGAAGGTCATGGCAGCCAAGATCAGACTTTGGGTTCTTGCTGTGAAGAACATTGACACCTCCTTTGACTTTCTTGATGTCACCACCTTGAGGAGGCACAAGAAGCCCAAGGAGACACTCATTAACCTCTCCTCTGAAGGAAACAAAAATAACATTAAATACAAGGAGAAAAAAAACAACCCTATAAACTCCAGAAGATATTTTTAGCCTGGAAACAAAGTGCTCCATCTTACCCACAGAGCAGGACTTTTCCAGATGAAGAGCCAAAAAAAAAGGAGAGAACTTGCAGGTTCCTCTGCACCACAAGGAGTGACACTAATAATAATGATGGTTATTATTGCTAATATTAATAGTTGGCTGCCCTCACTTCCCAGTTTGCTTCCCTACCTGCCCAGCAAGTGACGTGTGGGCCCCAGTTGAGGAGGACAAGAGGTGACCAAGAACAAAGCAGCCACTGACGTGAACCTTGCTTTGAATGAGCAGCTCCACGTTGTGAGTGCCAACATCAATGCAATCAAGTGTTTCCAGAGCTGGAGAGGGATGAATAGAGACGTATGGTGCAAATTAAATGTGTTATTCTTTTCTCTCCCACTTTTTTTTTTCCACTAAATTAAAAAGCCCAACACTTCCTTTTAATTTTATTCCCTTTTCAAGGGTTTTCCTACCAAACAAATGGCTCGCCAGCTTTGTTTGGGAAATTGAGGTCGAGGGGAGGAATTTGTGGTTTGTTGTTTGGTTTGGGGTTTTTTCCTTCTCTCCTTTCTTGTAGGAGATTCTAGGAGTGAAAGGGAAGATTCTGGCACAGCAGATATGGGATAACACGGAAAATCCCTTGTTCACCAAGAGAAAAAAATTAGCAGTATGGGATTAATGGGACACCAGCCTTCAGGCTTCTAACTTGAGGCACTTCATAGAGTCCTTGGTGAAAGACAAGGTCCTCCAGACAGTGGTTCAGAGAAGGAACATGGCAATGGCTAATTATGGAGGGACATCACTGTGGGGTTGTACAGCACGTAGCAGAGCTCTTCCGAGCATAAGCCTCTACAAGATGGCACAACTTGGCTGCACAATAAACTTGCCCAAGCCCTGGGATCTCCCCCCCTTCTCACTTGCCCACCAGGTTCATCTGGCTCACAGCTCAGGCTCATCTCCAAGAAGTGTCATGTCTTACCATAAGGTAGAGCTGAGCTGAACACTCCTCCAGATGAGGTGGGAAAGGGATGTCAAGCAAAAAAAACCCCAACCAAACCCCATCAAGTTTTCTTTAGGGTGAGGTGTGGCAAAAAACAGCATCTTGAGTGGTTGCAAGGGGGTCTGGGTTCATGGTGTCCTCAGCAAAGCACTGTTGTGACAGAGCTGGGGAAGTGCTGGCTGGGACTCAGTGGCCTTTTCATAGAATCCTAGAATGGTTGAGGCTGGAAGGGACCTCCAGAGCTCATCTGGTCCAACCTCCCTACACCAGCAGGGACATCTCTATCTAGGGCAGGCTGCTCAGAGCCCCAGCAAGCCTGACCTTGAAGGGCTCCAGGGATGGGACCTCCACCCCCTCTCTGGGCAGCCCCTTCCACTGATCCATCACCCTCAGATTAAAGAACTTTTTTCTACTATCCAGCCTAAATCTCTCCTTTCCCAGCTTCAAACCATCACTCCGGGTCCTATCATTACAAACCCTTTTGAATAGACCTTCCCCTGCCTTCCGGTAGCCCCTTCAGGTCCTGGAAGGTCACCCTAAGGGCCCCTTGGAGCCTTCTCTTCTCCAGGCTGAACAGTCCCAACTCTTTCAGCCTGTCTTCATTACTATTTGCTCTCCCTTCCTTGTTCCTGCTCAGCTGGTTTGGAGGAAACTACTCTTTTTTTCTTCCAGTTTCCATCACCCTTGCTGCTTTTCTTGCCCCACTCTTGCACCTCCTGTGGTCACTCAGAGGACCACATACCCTCCAGTCTGCATCCATCCCTTTGCCACCTCTGTTGAGACCAAGCAGCTAATTTTAACAGTCTGGCTGCCTCTTGATGAAGCCCTGGGTTAAAGCTGCTGTGGCTGTGAGAGCCTCCTCCCCAGTGTGCCCCAGTCCATGGCTCTTGTCCTTCCATGCCCGTCTGTCTCTGTGTGCCTGGGAATTGTCTGTCTGCCTCAAATTGTCTCTGTCAGCTCCCAGCTCTCCACATCTCCCTCCTCCCTCTGTTTCCGGCTCCCCTCTCTCCTCCTCCTCTACCCACACACCTTGCTTTAATTAGAAATACAATGAGAATGTGTCTTAATCAGCAAGTCATTCCTCAGCAGGTCCAGAAGGAAAACCCCCGCCCCTCCTTGGCTCTCCCGTCACCTCCGCAGAAGAAGATCAGGAGAACTCCATGGTCAGGTTGCTTGATGTGATGACCCTAGAGACATGGACGAGCTGGAAGAAAGGGCCAACAGGAACCTGATGATCTTCAACAAGGAAAAATTCTGTGCCTAGGAAGAAAGAGTCCTTGATAGCAACTGACTGGCAGAGATGGACCTGGGAGTGTTGGGGGACAGCAGGCTGAGCATCATCCAGTGGTGTATTCTGGGCTGTGGGGCCATGACTACAGGCAGAAGATTAATTCAGGTGATAATCCTCCTCTACTCAGGATATATGAGATCATATCCAGCTGCTGCAATGATGTTTAGGCCCCTTAGTGCAAGATCTTGATCAGCTGGAATGAGTTCAGCAAAGCTTGTTGAGATGGTCAGTGCTGGAGCATTCATCTGGTGCCTGATGTGGGACTAGGGCTTGACCCAGTAGTTGGCTTGGAGTAGGACATTGACCTAGAAACCCCTTCCAGCCTTAATAATCCTGAGATCCTAGGAGCAGACCTAAGTGCCAAATGAGGCCACTCAGACTAATGAACCCCCACACTCTGAAAACTCAGGGAGAAGGAAAGAGAGATACCAGGGGATGGAAAGAGATTGATTCGGTGATGGGACATGGTGGGGTTGAAACCAGCTCACCTTGCCAAGTTAATACCAGCCTGTAACTTGTCCTGATCCACCCTCAATCTCCTGAGGGCCATTTCTGGGAATCCTGGGGGAAAAGCTTCCAGGAAAATAAATTTTCTCCAATCCAGAGATACAGAGATTGCACGATCTCTCCCATTCTTACTGGCAATGCAGGTTTAAGGTGGACTCTCTGGGGTATAGAGACCATAAAAGATTCCCAATCTATCCTAAACCCTCAGAGGGTTGATTTTTGACCCTTTCTAAACACAAACACAGACACACAGAAATCTCATTCTTAGGAAAGCTGAGTGAAAGTGGAGAAGCAAGCAAGGAACAGGACACAGCTCTCTACCAGTCATATCACTACCGTGATATGTATGTGGGGTAAAGTGGCACTGGGGGCATTGGGAGGGTCTGCTGGGTTAGGAATCCTATATTTACACCATCAGGGTTTTGGCCCATTCCCCACTCACTGTCATCCCCCACCTTCAACCAAACCATGCAGCCCTTTTATGTGAACTTGCTGCTGCCCTATATAACACTCCTGGGACCTATATGGCAGCAGTGTTTGCCCATGTGCCATCACCTTGTAGGGGACAGACATGTGCACATGGATATGGGGGGGAAAGGAGGTCCTGAGCCGTGCCCTTCATGCCCTTCAACTTAACCACAGCCAGTTTGCTCCAAGGGGACTGTTTTAACCACATGCATGAGGTCACTGAGACTCCATCAAGCAGGACTTCACTGAAAGACCATCCAGCTCCTCTACATTTTGCTCTTGCCAAGCTGGCTGAAATCCCACCAGGAAACACATGGCCAGGAGCTGTGGAACCCATCCTAAGCCTCCCTGGCACACTGCCCACCCCCCCCGAGTGGAGGCAGGACACCTCCCCGCTGCCAACAGCCTCAAAACCCCTTTTTGAGGTGATGCTCATGACTCAGCATCCCCCTGCCTCCGGCCACTGGCACCGGGAGGGGATGAGAAGCCCCAGATATCCCCAGCACCTCTCCGAGGGTGTTCCGGCGGGGAACTCTCTGGGATTATAGGGAATCCTTTATCTCGGGCTTATATAAGAGCCGGGGACTCCTTTTATGGTTGGCTTTTCCTGCCTTGTCAAGGAGGAAGAACAAATGTGGCTTCATCTGTGCTGGTGGGTTGGCTAACTGATTAAGCATCTGATTCAAGCTAAGTAGGGAACAGGCTTTTGATGGGCGGATTTAATTTGGTGTAAAGAACCAGGATGCCGTCCCCCTCCCTTACCCCATATCCCCAAGATAGCACTTAATCCGGTGCAATTAAGCAGTGGGGATGACTCCCACCTCCCAATGCCTGAGAAAGTCCAGAGTGCTCCAGTTTTTGGAGTGAAGTGGCTCCTCTGAGTGTTTCCCCCCCACTTCTCCATCCCCCCTCCTTTTTATTCCTGCTGGTTTAGCATCATTTCCAAGCTGTTGCTTTAGGAGTGAGGTCATTGTGGGGGGGGTGTGTGGACAAGTGAGGGTGTGCGGGGAGCCCGTGGGCGTCTGCCTCGGTGTGACACACTGAATTCCTCCTCATCTTCCCCCTGCCAGGGGGAAGCATGCTAATGATGACCTTGCTGAGTAAATAGTGGTGGAGTGAATAAGTGTTTTTCCTGCAATCTGAAAGGCGGAAGGTGCGATTACTCATCCAGCTCCCCAACTGTCTCCAGCACCTTTCAAGTGCTTCTCGCGTCGAGTCTGGGGGCGTGAGCGAGGGGGTGGCAAGCCAGGGGAGGCTGCCAAGATCTGGGTTGCCACAGACACCAGCCTCGCTTCTCCTCCAATGAGCATGGAGCTGAGAGTGCCAGAGGAGGCTGGGCACCACCCACATGTTGAGCTGTGTGGGGTATAAGTAGATGGAAGAGCCTGGGCTAGTGGCAGTTCAGACAGGGAAGGAGAAGCAGCTCCTAGTGAAAGCGTTTTGGACTCGCCAAGTTCACCGGAGGGAGAAATCACCGGGATTTTTGCGGCAGCTTCCAGCTTCTCTGTGCAGCTCTGTGATTTTTCTCCAGCGAGGACTCTCAGCCGTTCAAGACTCTCAGCTCCGGAGAAGCAGGTAGAGGGCACGAGTGTGGGGCTGGACATCTCAGCCAACTCCTCTCCTTGTTCCTGGAGGACCTTGGCTTTCTCTGGGACACCTTGAGACCGGCGTTCCCAGCTGGGCATCGGGAGAAATTTGCTACAACTCTCTCTGGAATCCACGGGGACCGACCAGCTGGCTCTGCGGTGATATCTGATTTGGTTGTGTTTGTGTTGGAAAGTCCTTTGAGGGGGGTTTAGAAGTCTCTGTGTGTCTTTCGGGAAGTGTTTGTGGTGGGGTTTTGGAGAGCCAGGGCTTGCAACCCAGTTCTGTTGGCGTTTGACACTCGCACGGTCAGAGCCATGCAGCTGGATAATGTCACCAATGCGGGCATCCACTCCTTCCAGGGGCACCGTGGAGTTGCCAACAAGCCCAATGTCATCCTGCAGATAGGGAAATGCAGGGCAGAGATGTTGGAGCACGTCAGGAGGACCCACCGGCACCTCCTGTCCGAGGTCTCCAAGCAGGTGGAGCGTGAGCTGAAGGGCTTGCAGAAATCAGTGGGGAAGTTAGAGAATAACTTGGAGGACCACGTCCCAACTGATAACCAAAGATGGAAGAAGTCCATCAAGGCCTGCCTGGCCAGGTGCCAGGAAACCATTGCCCATCTGGAGAGGTGGGTCAAGAGGGAGATGAATGTTTGGAAGGAGGTCTTCTTCCGTCTGGAGAAGTGGGCGGACCGTCTGGAGTCCATGGGAGGCAAATATTGCCCTGGGGAGCAGGGCAAGCAGACTGTGTCCGTTGGGGTGGGAGGACCAGAGATCAGGCCAAGTGAAGGGGAGATTTATGACTATGCCCTTGATATGAGCCAAATGTATGCGCTGACCCCTCCTCCCGGGGAGGTGCCCAGCATCCCTCAGGGCCATGAGTCCTACCAGTGGGTCTCTGTGTCGGAGGATGCTCCAGCCTCCCCGGTGGAGACCCAGGTCTTTGAGGATCCCCGGGAGTTCTTGAGCCACTTGGAGGAATACTTAAAGCAGGTGGGTGGAACAGAGGAGTACTGGCTGTCCCAGATCCAAAACCACATGAACGGCCCAGCTAAAAAGTGGTGGGAATACAAGCAGGACTCGGTCAAGAACTGGGTTGAGTTCAAGAAGGAGTTCCTGCAGTACAGTGAGGGGACCCTGACTAGGGATGCTATCAAAAGGGAGCTGGATTTGCCCCAGAAAGAGGGGGAGCCCCTGGATCAGTTCCTTTGGCGCAAGAGGGACTTGTACCAGACCCTCTACGTTGATGCAGATGAGGAGGAAATCATCCAGTATGTGGTAGGAACCCTCCAGCCCAAACTGAAGCGCTTCTTGAGCTACCCCTTGCCCAAGACCTTAGAGCAGCTGATCCAAAGAGGGAAGGAAGTCCAAGGCAACATGGAGCACTCTGATGAGCCCAGCCCACAGAGGACCCCTGAGATCCAGTCAGGAGACTCCGTGGACAGTGTCCCTCCTTCCACCACTGCCAGCCCCGCGCCCAGCAATGGGACTCAACCGGAGCCCCCCAGCCCCCCAGCTACTGTCATATGAGACAGTCCAAGGGATAGTCTGGGTTACACGAAAGGGCGAAGGGGGCATATTTAGGGAGCTTCTCCTTGGAGAGAGGTTCTGGCTGAGAGGAGACATGAGGTGTTTGCTCAGTCCAACAGCCCAGAGCAGAGGAATTCACTTTGCTTGTGGGGGGAGGGAGGCGATGGGGGAGAGGCACCTTAGGCTGTGGTTGCCCACCTCACCTGAGCCATGCAACACGGTGGTGTTGGGGACCCTGCTGGCACCACCGTGGGGAACGGACAATTTTATGAGATCCCTGCCAAGAAACTAGAGACAATTTTCCAACTCCAGAGGCAGCCGCCGAGCGCTGGTGGCTTCCAAGAACTTCACACGAGTGCAGCAACTGGCTGAGGGTTCCTACCCATCTGGATCTCTCCTTCTCCTTCCCTCCTCCCTCTTCTGAAGAGGTGGACCTGTCCTGAGGGGACAACATTCTTCTGACCCTTGCCCATTTCTGATTTACCACTGGGCTTCTGTTCACTTGCCAATCTGCTCTGACTTGCTCCAAAGGATTAAATAGATTTTTTTAGATATTGTTTTTTTCTTTAAGGACAAATCCTATGAAATCCAGGAACTGGCGACTGTAAGAATCTGGATTATTTTTAGTGGTTTTCTGTTCACTGCACCTAATACCTGCTTTAATGTTTCTCCTTGAGAGGCTCTTGCTGGTTTACTTCTTGTCTTATTTCTGCTCACTCCAATCAAGGCCACTGCAGTGCAGAGGCAAATTTCACCCTTTCTCTGCTCGTTATTCTGTGCATTCAGCAGGAAACAGAGTTTAAATTAAATTTATTGAAGGGGAAGCCTCCTTCCTTTCAGAGAAGAGGGGGTGTCAAGGTGGGGAGAGGAGGCACCAGAGCTCTATTGAGAGGGTGGGGGGGAGGTAAGGGAAATTAATCTTTATATTTTGAATGAAACAAACACAACCTAAATCCAAAGCAAAACATCCCCAGAGCAGCAAATCGAGTCCATGCTGATGTGTGGAGACAACAGGAGCTTTTGCCATGTAAAAGCAAAAAAAAAGAAGTGAAGAGAGGAGCTGTGTGCCCCAGCACAGTTTCAACCTGTGCACGGCAACGAAGAGTTTCTGCTCACACAGACAGACTTAAAAAGGCTGAAATCCCTGCCCTGGAGCACCTGAGGACACCACATTGTCTGCTCACAAAGAACTTTCTACATCTTCCCATGGATGGAGAGGGATTTGGACTCTGTGTCATTTTCTGTGCTGAGAGGAATGCTCAGTGCTCACCTGGCTTTGGCTTTACCATCTGATGACAGCACTGCTGTAAGACCTACGCAGGAGGTTTGGCTCTTCAAAGCTTCTTGACACAGCTTGAGCATCATCTGCTTCCACCAGCAGCCCAAATAAACACCTCCACAAGAGATGCAGCAGGGACGCGGCAGCAGAAGCTCCCCTGGGATGCTCCCAGCACTACTACAGCAGTGGGATGTGCCACTGGTGGCCCAGAAGGTCCTTGGTGTGCCTCCTTCCAAGAGGCTGAAGGTAAGGCAGCTCTCTGACCTTCTCTCTCTGCACTCCTCAGGCCTGTCCAGTAGGAACCTTCCACTGGGATAAAAAAAGAGTCAGAAATGGGGCATGAAGCATCGTGACAGATTAGGGTTGGGAGAAAGGGGAAGGGAGACCCAGACAAAGGGAAATAAAGGGCAGTGAGTAGGAAAAGTTTCCAAGCAGGACAAGATCTTGCACTTTCTCATTAATATGAGGAAGAAATGAGAAGCTTCTTCACTTATCCAGCCCAAATCCCTGCCCCATGAATCTCTGGGCTTGAGTCCCCAGCTGTCAGAGCCCAGCCCAAAGGAGATGCATGACTGTCCTGCACCCTTGCTAGAAGTGAGTCAGTCTCAGGAACAATGGGGACTCTTCCATCACTTGTGCAGAGAGTTTGGCAGCAGCTGTATCTGCAGGGAGAAGGGAGCATTTCTCACTAATGACCTGGGATGAGTGGTGGGGGAGTGGGAGTCACTGCTGAGGATGAGCTGTCCGTGCATTACAAGCATTCTCTTCTCCTGCTCACAGTGACTCACCCAGATCCTCCTCTGAGAAGGAATCACTTCACAGTGCTCAGCATTTGGAAGGAAAGCCAAAGAGAAAAATGCTGCAAAACCAAGGACTCAACATCAGAGCTGCTGCCAGGGTCTCCAGCTGGATCCACTGCCTGAAGGAAAGGCTGGCACAGGTAATTACCTCTCTTCTTTCCTCCCTGGACCTTTCTCAGCCTCCTCAGTGCCCTGAGATACTGAGTAGCCCAGGTGCAAATCCCTGTGCAGCTCTTGAGACCTCAGCCCTGATGGTTGCAAGAGACTGGAACCACCACATAGGTGGGATTTCAGCTACCTAATGTAGGAACCCAAGCACTAGCCCCAATTATTAATGCCCTGGGGACAGTGTCTTTCTTTTTGCTGGACCACTGGCAAGAGCTTAGTCCCCAGTACCTAGTGGGTACAGCTAAATTCAACCCCATCTCCTGAGTAGTCCCCTGTACTCTCCACTTTGGATCTCTAACCAGAGCTGCTGCATTTTTTTCTCTTTCACAGAGATTCCTGCTGAGTTTCCTTCTCTGTGTCCAAAAATCCTGCTTTCCCAGGGGAGAAACGAGTGCTGCAGGAAGATGGAGGGTAAATCATGCACCAAAGAGCCTCCCATGCAGCACAATTCCATGTTCAAGGTGCTGAGACACAGAATGAAAGGGGGAAGCCACTTCCAACAGCATGAAGAGAAGCTTGAGCTGGTCCAGGTACTCCAAGCATGGAAGAAATGGTTGAGAATGAGAAGAGAAACCAGGAGGCAGAGCAGAAGAACCAAGTGTGGACTTTGGGGATGCTGGGCTTGTCCTGACTGTCTGTTGAGATCATACCTCTGCAATTCGGGGCCACTGGGACTCACCTCAAGAAACCTTCACTAGCTCATCAGGCAGAAAAAGAAACTTTCCTGATTAGCTCTGCCAAATGACTGACCCTCCCTAGGCTACGAACCCTCCGGGCTGTCGATGCTGTAAACTCATTTTTCCTGAGTTGAGGGTAACTTCATTTCATGCGGGTATCAGTTTCAAACCTCAAAGATGCTCTGGAGGTTCGGAGAAGCATCCTGTGGTCCAGATGCTTGTCTGAACTGCTGGAGCCTGCACAACTAGACCAACTGCCTTGCCAGAAAGGAGTCTTGGGAGACAGCAGGAGCCTCCTGGATCTGCATGGACCAGAGTCAGTGCAAGAACGAGGGTTCTTGTGCTGGCTTGGGGCATGATTTTCTTTCCATGCAGACCCAGGGAGCTCGAAAGATGAGCACCAGAGTTGGACAAGGCAGGTTTGGTTGACATCTCAGCTGAAGAGGTCCAGTTGGTTCCTCTCTCTTCCAGAGCCAACTGTCCTGGGTGTGCATGTGTGTGTGTCAGTGTGGGGGTGTGTGTGAGGAGCACTCAAATCCACCCAACCAAATTCTTTGGTGTTTTCTTGCATTTGAACTCAGCCAATAGGACCTAAGGCACATTCCAACAAGGCTCAGCAAAAATGGCCAGGACTGGAAAAATGATGTAAAACCACATAAAGGCACCATCTCAAGGTCAAAATGATGCTTGATTTTGAGGTGCTCACGTTTCCACAGTCCCTTTCAAGGGGCTTGGCTGCCTCAAGAGGCATTTTTATTTTTCCACAGACTTTTTAATGAATTATCCAATGCTCCTCTGCCATTTGGTCCTGAGGTTTACCCATTTTCAGCTGACTTTTTGGAGTGTGCAGAACTGAATCTCCTGGCCTGATTTTATTTCAATTTTTGCTCCTAGCAGACTGGAGCTTTCTTTGTAGCACCCTGGTTTATATCACCAGCCTCTCCAGGAAGGGCTGGTAGTTTATTTTCCTGGGGTAGACTCATGGGAATGAAGAAGTGTGGATGTGTTGTGTCTTTGGGATTTTAGCAGATTTCAACCACTGGATTTTTCCTTTTTTTGTTGGGTTTTTTTTTTTCCTTAGGAGATTTTACATTTGACTCAGACAAAAACTACTTTAGAGTTTTTTATTTTTCCTAGAGAGATTATTAATTCAAGCAACCTTGTACAAAAGGCAAACACGTTGAATCACTCACAGGTTGTAGGGGTTGAAGCCAAAAGGTCTTTGTAAGCCGACATCACTTGCCCTAGACCTGACTGTATCAGGCAGTTTATTCCTCATGTGTCATGTTGGAGTTACAAGATCACATCAAGCCACTAGAACCTGTCAATAGAATTGTGCTACACTCTTTGCTATTGTAGCAAAGCCTTTTGTAGGTTTATACAATAAAACTTTGAAACATCTGCTTCAATTGCTCTGTGCCTTGCTTTTGGGGCTTTCTTCATGGGAGACTCAAGCCTCCTTGTGTCAAGATGACCTCTAGAGGTCCCTTCCAGCTTGAAACATTCTATGGTTCTATGATTCTATGATCTACTGCCCTCTGAAGACTTGGTCTTTTGGGTCTTTTGGGTTTATTTGACTCAGGAAATCTTTCTCTGCCATAAAAATGGAATAAAAATGGGATGTACTTTGAAGAAGAGGGGTTGGATATAGAAAATATGGAGGGGTTTGTTTAACATCTCAGATGGAGTCAAAGGTAGCCCATGAGGCTGGGAGAACTTGTCCCTGGTGGGGCTGTGGGTTGTGCAGAGCTCTTGTTGGGTCCAGCTAAGAGAAGGTTATTAAAACAGAGGGAAATCACATTCCCAACCATACTTGAGAGGTAATAAGACATGGAAGAGCTGAGGCAAGTCAGGGCAAGGTAAAGAAATCCCTAAGCCTGAATCAGCTCTACTTGATAACCAAAGAGAATCCAGCAGTCAGAAGAGCCATCACCCAGCAGGAGAGAGACCCAGGAGCTGCCATCAGCCCAGAGCTTTGCTACCTGCCACCTACAGCAGGATTATTCTCCATTCCTTGGGTTTCTTACCTACCAAACACCCCTGGGTCTTCAGGGCTGGAGGAAAGGGACATGGCAGGGGATGTAGCTCAGAGCACTTTGACCTGAAATCAGTATTCGTGCAATTGGCTCAAAGTTCTTGACCCAAAGACCAGAGGACTTTGCTCTGCCTCTGCAGATCCCTCCTCTACTGAGAAGGTTTGAACTCAGGTGGATTTAGCCTCTGTTCTCTGCTCCACTCCTGGTCTCTCTCCAGCAAGAAGGGTGTTCAGAGTTCCTACCAAGGGTTGGGGTGGGCAGAAAGACTCTGGCTCCTACCTGCTCCTGTGCAGACCAAGGTCACTGCTAAACCTTGTGTCACGTTGGGGCTGCAGTAAATAAGAGGTGGCATCTGCAGGAGGGTGTGGGCAGGAGAGGTGACCCTAAACTGGCCAATGAGGGATTCCATTCCATACACATCATATTCAGTGTAAAGTTTAGGAATCACAAGGGTCAAGTCTCTTCTTCAATGGCCATTGCTTGAGGAGGACTCTGTCCCTTCCACCTTCAGTCCCAATCAGTGTATTCCTGAATCCAGCTCCTAAATCCAGTTCCCACCTGCCTCAGGCTTCCCCAGTGGCCACCCCACATCATCAGACGTGATGGTGACACAATTGCCAGCAGGGAGGCTGGGTTCAATATTTGTATATATTTCATTTTATTGTTTTTTTTTATTATTAAAGCTATTTTAATTTTCTTTCCCAATCAATTTCTTTCCCTATTCTCTTTCTCTTCCCCTTCTAGGAAGGACGAGGGGTTAATAGAGAGCATTTGTCATTTGTCTAGTGACTGGTCCAGCTCTAAACCTCAACAGTAGGTCAACAAATGAACCCATTCCTTTCACAACAGCCACTAAATGTACATTGCCCAATGACCCTCCCAGATATCCCTTTTGAGCTCAGGTTGGAAAGGTAGAACATGGTCTGGTGGCCAAAGATACCTAAAGGACACCTCTTAACCCTTGTGCCTTCAGCTCAGTCAACCACAAACTCTTATTGAGTGTGAGAAAGAAGCTTTAAAGGTGTAATTTTGGTCCACAGCTGAACTCTGCCATGAGCAGAAAGGAGGTGAAAACCAGGCATTGATGGACAGACCAGCCACAGGAGGGTACCCAGTGTCTTCTGGAGAACTGGGTTAGACTTTGCAGGGCCTATGGACATGGCCAAAGGGCTGGTTCTCCTGCAAGGACCAACCTTATGCCTTGTAGAGCAAGAAGAGCTGCTCAGCTGGAGGTGCTGAGCTCCTCCAGCAGAGGGGGGCAGAACTCCACTGTACACTGTGGGAATTAAAGTTAAAAACATGTTATGAAGAGAAAATTCTCTCCTCATCATCATCCATCCCCACATGGCCCAGCTTCAGTGATAGAAGATCAGTGGTTGATGCACTGGAGAAGGTCTGGGGGCAATGAGAGGTCAGTGTGGAGAGGTGAGGAGGACCCGTGGCCAAGTGATGGTGGAGGAAGATGGACAAGATGGGGATGTCCTACCAAGAGAAAGGTAGATGAGGCTGGGAACAGCCTGACTGAGCCAGATAAACTCAGAAAATCCCCAATTTTATTGCAGATTTGAATGTAATAGTTGTTTAATTTCTTCCTGACAGTTTGAGATGGAAAAACCCCTTAAGAGTCCCTGGGCCTCCATCTTCATTTAATGAATAAATGACTTATTACTGCTCCTGGCTCTCTCAGGAGGGACTCACCTGGGATAGACACAGCCCAGCAAGGGATTAATTGCCTCAAACTGGTTGAAACTCCCTCCAAAATAAAAAATGGGAACCATCTCTGTGTTTTCTGGTCACAATCCACAAGCATCTTTCCACTACAGAAGAAGGCACGTGGGATCAAGCACTCATAGAACTGAGAAAAAATAATGAATTCAAGCATATCTAGTGATATTTTTTATCCTTATCGTGGCTATATTGATAAAATCCTTAATTTTCTTATTCAATACAACTTAAAGAAGGTGCTCAGATGGACCTTCTCAAAGTATTGCATTCATATAGGAAATATTTTTGCTCTTTCTTTTCTATTCTTCTTTTTATCTCCTTTTGAAATCAAAGAGCTCATGCGGGTCAGTCATTTAAATCATATTTATTGACTGTGTTTGTGTACAGCTTAACTGCTCTACTGGAGATGGGGTTTTTTTCCAGCAATATGTAATTAGGGAGGCTGCAAAACTTTCATTATTGGCCCAATCATCTCTAACAGCTCCACTTATGGTGTCAATACAATGCTCTGGGTGCTCTCTCTGGTGATGGAGCAGGTTGTTGTCATCTCAGATGTCTTCCTACAGGTATTCATTTGGACTAAGTGGACATTCCAAGCAGGTGACATGCTTTTTACAGCTCATATTTAATAATTAAGATGATCAGAGGGCTGG
>VYZX01016986.1:77829-97089 GCA_013401335.1 Brachypteracias leptosomus | reverse complement strand
TCAAATAATGCTCCCTATAGGTCTCTTATCTATTCTCCAGACAAGAATTTAAGGGACATTCGTGTGACTGAGTTATGTCAGAACATACAGAACATTGGTAAGGGTAAGCAGAAGTCAAACTAACACAGAGACCCATAATATNATCTTGATGTTTTGGGGTTTTTTTCACTACACCTGTTTTAGTCTCTCTAGGGTAGAAGACTGTTTTTGCTTTAAGAGCAATGATCCTGTAGACAAACCCAACAGATTTTACAGGAACACAATGTACTTGCAGTGTGAAGGTGAGGCAGACAAAAATAGACTCTAAATTGGGAAATGTTTCTGATCATTGTACATCCATCTAGCATAAAGGGAGAATATTTAATGACATATTCTGCCCTCTGTGCAATACACAATTTTCCTATGAACTGAGAGCAAAACAGCATGGGATTGTTACTTGTAAATCAGATCACACTGGCTTTAAGTGGAGCTTAGCTTTGGGCATGTAGTTAAAATCTCTCTGGACCCAACTATGTGCTCAAATGCTTTGTTGAATCAGGTTCACAATGAAATGAAGAGAATCTATTCCTCCTTTTCCTGCCCTGTCAGCAAAGTCAAATCCAGGACAAAAAGAAATCTAATTAATGTTTATACATGCTAACATATCTTTCAGGCTTCTGAACAACAAAATCTTATGTTTTATGGAAACTTGTAAGCAAATTAAGGTATTTCCTCTTTGGAATACAGACTATAGAATAACTTTTCATTTGTTAATATTTTAGAAAATGATTTAAAAGCTATTTAAAATTTCATTTCTTTCATTTCTACTACAGTACATAAGGAATTGCCAGTCAGAGTGACCATTAAACAGCTTGTTGAACAGGAAATAGGTTTGTCATGTTTCTATGTCTTTTTTTTAAGTGAAAAGTTAGTTTTTAAGTGAAAGGGAATATGTTTTGTCTATGTGGTTTTGGTTTCCCTAAAGAGTTTCAGAGACTGAGTCAATTTGGTGCAGTTCCAATCCGAATGCTCAAACTCCAAGGGGTTTTATTGGCAGTTCCCCTTTTTTTTCTACTCTAACATGAGGAACAAAATACTAAAGTAGTCTGCAGATCTTAAGAGCTGGCACTGACACTCAGTCATGTGAGATTAAAAAATGAGGTTTGAAGTTTTTAATAAGAGCTCTTTAAGAGTGTACTGCAAGACTCAGTTAGGGAGAGACTGCAATGGCTGAGGGGATAAGACTTGATCCTAACCCCTGCTCCTGGCTTGATTTCAGACATCTCTCATCAACCCACACCCACCTGATGGTCCAGACTCTGGGCTGATCCCACTGCCCTCTGTCCATGTACATCGTTGGTGTTTGAAAGAAGCCATCCATCTCAGTTACATTAGGCCATTGTTTTCTGACAGATCTTGCTGCAAAGGAGATTGTGATCATTTTGGCATCTGTAAAGCACTGTACAAAATGCACCATTAAGACTGAGGAAACACCTTCCTTTTTTCTGTCCACACCCTCTTTTTTTATTTCTCCATGTCTACTTTACTGAGGCATTTGCCTCTTTCTGGCCTCTTTCGTTCCTATGTCACTGACTTTTGATACACATCAAAGAAACTGTATCAGTAGTATGCTGCTGGTTTTGCTGAGGACAACCCTGAACTTTTATCATTCTGTTTCCCTCATTTGATTTTCATGCCTACTACTGCCTGTGCTCCTCAGTGCTGTGGGTAATCTAACAGCAGCAAGTGGAGATAATATGACTATTTAAAATCCTTTTGAAAACTTGCAAAAGCAAAGTGTTTATAACTTTCTTCGCTTAGCTGAGTTCAGACACTTGCTCTAAAATGAATAGCTGCTGTCAGAGCTAAAAATAATGGCACTTTTTTAAATGGGCATGTCCCATCTTGCCATTATTCATTTCCGCCACAGTGTATTACATTTTGTCTGAGAGATAACCACCTTTATTAAGATACAATGGCACTAAGGTGGTGTCATTTTTCAGTCTTTTTTTTTCATTTCTTGGATCTCCCTGCCACTGTACAGAGGTTTCATTATTCTTTAACCCAACAAGTGTGTGCATGTATACATATAAAAAGTTGCAAAAGAAAAGCTGTTTTCATATTGTCAAACAATGTCCCTAGTGAAATAAAAAAGGAAAGTTTCACAAAATTCTCTAGCTTCACCCTCAATAATAACTTCAAATTAATGTGATTTCATAGCTTACACAGAGACATGTGAGAAGTGAGGTGCTTGCCTCTCTGCTTGCGTGAGCTCAGACACGGGTATGGGTGGGAGTATTAAACTGAACAAACAGTGCTCCCAAAGAGAAAATGTAATGGGAGCGAGGACAGGAGAATACAAAATGGAAGGTGTTTGGTTCTCTCTACTGACACTTTTCCTAAGGAAGTTAAGGAAATTGTGAAGATCAAAACTAATAGGGCCAGTCCTGAAAGGTACTCAGAATCTTTCACTGAAATCAGTATGAACTGGGTATCATTTCACTTTAACAGAACTGGGATTTATCACCTACCATGTCAGAACAGGGGGAAGTTTCTCCCATCTCAGTCCATATCTGGTTCTGCTCCTGGAGTGGTGGGAGTCCAGTCTGGACATCATGACTTGTTCCAGCATAAGTCATGTGGGGTAGGAGGGAGTGCGTCACTAGTGCCAGGATCTATCCCAGAAGTTACAGTTGTGTCACACTCTTTCTTTACTACTATTTTGGTTTTACAACCATTGCAGCATATCTGTGACCTCTAATTCACTTTTTTTTTTCTTCCTAGATTGAGAATTAGATAATGGCATGACCACCTGTATTAGGGTTTTTTCACCAATGCATTGTAAAACTATAGAGGAAACAGTGCTGTGGATCATAAATACATGTAGAAATAGTAGAACTACAGAAAAGTCTAAGTTGTTTTGATTTGTTTGTATTTCTCTAGATAAGTTTAGAAAATGATAAAATGCTAGTACAAAGATTTCTCATCTTCAAGATAGCAAAAACATCCATTCTTCAGGACCTTCCTTCTTATTTTCATATTCAGTTAGCTGGTTCACTGGCACATGAAGTACATATGCCTAAATGTGGCATTTTGATTTTGACCTATCTTTGTTTGTATTAAATGATAAATATAAAACAACCAGCATGCAGTAAAAAGTTTTAAAATTAAAAAAAAAAAAACAAAAGAAACAATTAGATAATGATAAAACTGTATGAAGAAATGAAACATGAAACTAATGAAGTGTTTTGCTATTATCTGTAGTGAATAAGTATTTTATTCACCTGAATTACTATAAATGCACTTAATCATAAAGTTATCCAATCTTCAAAAAAAAGTTACTTTCTCAACATATTTCTGTTTTATTTTGGTACTTCTATTGACTTTTCCTACAATATATTTGCACTATTAAGTTATTCATCAAGTAATCCAACTAAGATTTTCTATAAGTGATACTCTTTCATTCTCTGTATTTCTTTGCTCAAGGTTTGTTTTTTTTTATAAATAGATGCCTACAGGTATAACCTCCAAAACACAAAGAAACAGATGCTAAAAGTTTATAGAAAAATAAATAACAGTGTGGTTTCAATAACACCTCAAAATTTTTGATGGTTGTCTGTTCTTGTATTTGCTCAGGCCATCTTCATTCAAATTAGTCCCTAAAGAACTTATCTCTTTGAAGAAGCTACTCTTCATGCTCATGAACTGTATCCTTCTTGGACTTAGTATTAACCTAATATTCAGCTTGATGTTCTTCATCCAGGAACCAATCTTGCCTGAGATTTCAGTCATTCTGACAGTAATACACCAAAGAGGTCATCCCTACACTGTTCACACCAGAATCCATGCAATATTCAACGTTTCTTCAACTGACAAACAGTATCACTGAGATGGTAATGTTCAACACTGTAAAAAAAAAGATCAGAGTTAAGTAAAAGGAAACTAACCCTCCATCCATTGGCAGTAGGTGAACAATCCTTCAGTGCCTGTAAGCCTGTTGTCACAGTATAGCCTAGCCAGCTTGTGGAAAGGTTTGGGTACTAGCCTGAATATTCAGTCACCAATCCATTCTGTGTTCCAAATAATATGTAAACTTTTGCTTCTTGCTCATTTTACAGAGGATTGGCACAGTATGTAATTAAATCTACTCTTCTGCTCTTCTAAATGTACTGCTTCTACACTTAGCCCTGCTCTTCACTGTAGCCTTTAGGCTGAAACTCACTGTTCACATTTGTCTGCTATGTAACTGAGTATCCCAATTTTACACAAAACTGAAATCATTCCAGCAGCCAAAAACTGAATAGCATCTGGGCTTGGAGCTATTCCAGAAGTCATCTTTATGATTCATTATACCACAGTGACTTCTTACTGCTGCAGCACAGGAATGAAATGAGTGAAGCAGCTGGACCAGTGACAGGTATAAAAAACCTTAGCCCATCATCCCAGCCCCTTTTAAAGCAAGGGATAGGTAAGTAAAAGCTATGTAAGTACGCATACCTGTACTGCTATGGGAGCATGAATAAGTGCAGAATTCCAGGAGCTGACCATTGGCAGGATAACTTAATTTCTTTTTCTCCTACGAAAATGTTATATTCATTCTTACTCTTTTCCAAAACTTTTTTGTCCTTAATTGCTAAATCCAAATTTGACTGTAAAATTAATTTAGCTGAAACTGTGTACTCATATGTCTACATTATTCTGTTGAGGAATGCAGTAATCACGCTAGGGCATAAAGAGATTTAGAGATGAGCTTCCTGTCATATAGTGCCAGATAATTTTTTGTGAAAGTGATGTTATTGGAATGACTCATCACAGTCACCCCTTTTGCTTATATTTTTCTGTAAAACACTCTGAAAGAAAAGAACAGGAAGGAGGAAAGAGGAAAGTGAAAGGGGAAAAGGAGAGGAAGAAGGAAAAAAGAAATAGGGAAAAGGAAAAAGACAAAGGGTAAAGAAAAACATTACATGATTCAGCCCTAAAAGTTTAAAGAAGGTTTTTGGTTGGATTTAGGAAAATTCAAAGGTATTACTTCTGCTTGTAAAAATCTACAAACTACAGATCAGGAACTGGAAAGACAGAATGGAGGAAGCTCATATGCAAGATATAAGGTGAACTATTAGTATCCACCAGTATTGTATAGCCGTACTTACATTTAGACATATGTGTAAATTGACGTTTTTCCCTCTAATATATATTTATTAAAATTTATTGGATAGATATAATTGTAGCATCATGGTTTTCTAACAGTGATACCCTTTGCTTAGCAACAACTAAAACAACAGTGTGTTATCAACATTATTCTCACACTAAATCCAAAATACAGCACAGTACCAGCTATTACAAAGAAAATTAACTCTCTCACAGCCAAAACCAGAACAACCTATTAGATCTCTTTTCCACCAATGGGTGAATGTATTAGAACTTGCAGAGTTATATAACATTTACCATGAAAAAACTTTTCAAAATTTGGCTTTATAGAGGTACTAGATCCTAAAGTCTGATTTGAAGATGTCTACATCTACATAAACTTAATTGACAAAGTAATAAATGATACATTAATTTAAGTGTGGTCTTAATTTGAGTGCACAGGAATAAGATTCTCTTCTGTAAAATGTTTTACTGGAATTTCAGGATAATAGCACTGGTAGTGACATGGAAAAAAAATAAGTAGCCACTTGAATCACAGAATGGTAGGAGTTAGAAGGGACCTCTGGAGATTATCTAGTCCAACCCCCCTGTCAAAGAAGGGTTATCTAGAGCAAGTTGCAACGGAACATGTCCAGGTGGGTTTTGAAAGTCTCCAGAGAAGGAGACTCTACAACCTTCCTGGGCAGCCTGTTCCAGTGCTCTGTCACCCTCATGGTAAAGAAATTTCTCCTCATGTTGAGATGAAACTTTCTGTGTACAAGTTTATGCACATTGCTCCTCATCCCATCACTGGGCACCTCTGAAAAGAGACTGGCCTCATCTTCCTAAAACCCACCCTTCAGATATTTATAAACATTGATTAGATCCTCTCAGTCTTCTCTACTCCAAGCTAAATAGACCCAAGTCTCTCAGCCTTTCCTCATAACAGAGATGCTCCAGTCCCCTAATCATCTTTGTAGCCCTCCATTGGACTCTTTCCAGTAGTTCCCTCTCTCTTGAACTGGGGAGCCCAGAACTGGGGAGCCCAGAAGTGGACACAACACTGCAGATGTGGCCTCACCAGGGCAGAATAGAGAGGGAGGAGAACCCCCCTCAACCTCCTGGTCACAGACTTCTTAATGCACCTCAGGGTACCATTGGACTTCTTGGCCACAAGAGCACACTGCTGTCTCATGGTTAACTTATTGCCCATCAGGACTCCAAGGTCCTTCTCTGTGGAGCTGCTTTCCAGCAGCTCAACCCCAACCTGTACTGGTGCGTGGGGTTATTCCAACTAGTCACACCATCCTAGAAGGCTACAGATTGGTCAAGAATGATTTCTCCCTGGTAAATTCATGCTATTTACTCCTGATAACCTTCTTTTCCCCCATGTGCTTAGAGATGACCTCCAGAATGAGCTGTTCCATCACCTTTCCAGGGATAGACGTGAGGCTAATTGGCCTGTAACTGCCTGGGTCCTCCTTCTTTCCCTTTTTGAAGAGTGACATTGGCTTTCCTCTAGTCCTCAGGCACCTCTCCCATTCTCCATGATCTTTCAAAGGTGATGGAGAGTGGCATAGCACCAGCAGCCAGCTCCCTCAGCACTCGTGGGTGGATTCCACAGGGGCCCATGGATTTATGAGGGTCCAGCTTGTCTAAATGATCTCTAACACAATCATCATTGACCAGTGGAGAGTCTTACTTCCTCCAGACTTTCTCTCTTACCTCCAGGGACTGGGATTACTGAGGGCAGATCTTAGCAGTAAAGATCAAAGCAAAGATGAAATTCAGTAATATTGCCTCATTTACCTGGCCAGTGAAGACCTCTAGCAGATAATATCTGAAGTTGATGCTACCTAACTCCAAAATGGTACTTAGACCTTTTTATTTAAAATACACGTCACCATTGGTCTCATTTGACCTTATTTTCCTGCTGGAGATAGATTGACAAAGCCAAATATAATCCAGAAATACTTCCCTGTGGGTGTAGACACATATTGGAAATGAGCTGGGAAACTGCAGGAAATAAATGACAGCAACTTCTTAACCATCCAGTGTAACATCCTCATTTGTTGTTACAAGGCAGAAGAGTATGCTTGGTTTAACTCATGTAAAGAACAGTTTGCACTGGGAGTAGAAGTAGAGTTGGTCTAACAGCAAAAGACACCTTGATTTTATAAAGGAATACAAACACAGTTTGCTGAACTGAACAAACTGACCATATATAATATATTCATACTGCAAATGTCTTTCATTTTTTTGTACACTGCAGACTTCTTAGTCAGGAACTTTTGATAGAAATGTAATATATTGAGAATTTTGCTTTCTGCTTTATTAATCCCAAATGTCTTTAGTATGTAAAATCTATTCTATTTTCAGCTGTTGGACAAAAATACATCATATTCAGTAGAAGAAATTTGAAATTCGTTAGATTTTTCCACCACTGTATTGGCTGTTATCTTCTCTCCCTTTGTTTCTCCAGGGAAACTGTTCTGATTTTTCAGTGCTTAGCTTACATGTTAGTCCATTCCCAATAGAGTTTTTTATTTTCAAATGGAACATAATGTGGAAATCCACAAGCTAGCTCCTGAGGTCTCAGAGCTGTACTATGATAAGACTGAAGCAAATGAAAAAGACCTTGTTATGCCAACTGTATACAGGCTTGTTTCTAGTGTACTTCTGAGTTCAAACACTGGAAGTTAGTAATTGCTGTGACCAGTGCTTGTAAGCCAATGCCTTTCCTGGGATCAAGTGTATATCTGCCTAGGAAATATTCTGAAGATTAGACACTGAGTTGAGATATTTGACACCATATCACCTCATGCTTTATATGGAAAGTCTGGGAACTAAAAGCAGGAGATCTCAAGGGAGCCTTAAAAAGTGGGATAGCCAATTCAGTGAACTATGATTTTCAGAGGAGTCTGAGCTATTCTTTTTTTGGAATAAGGTGTGGGTCACGAAGATTTTGCAAAGTATCTTTAATTCTTGCTAGAGGCATTGCTAAATGTATCAATAAATAAGAGATATGCCAACTTTACTACCTGGTTGTCCTTAGGAAGCCTTGTGGAGAAATTAACTGTACTCTCTTGCAAGTAATTTGACACACTTCTAGTTTGCACACATCATAAAGAGAAAGTAAAGATACTTACTAGCTGTGACATCTGATATGCTATATCATATAAGACTTGCCTTAGCAAATTATTCAAGGGATATTAACTTTTAACACCTTTTCTACTGAATGTCCAAATAAATTTAATGCTATCACGGTGATTAATTCACTCTCAACAATAGCCATAAATGAATTCAAAGGCACTTCTACCAATTCAGATAAAACAAGTAGAAGGCCAGAAGAAATGTTATTAACAACATTGAATTACCATCTTGGAATCAGCAACAAAGTGTTGGATAGAATATACATGAACTATTTTTCATGTTGTCATTACAAAGCTTATAAGTGACTTGAATTTAGAAAAATTTTCAAATCAGTAATTCTGAAATCCATCTTTTAAATATAAACATTAACAGCTGCTATCAATTCAGTTTCTAAACCATTTCAATAATGTTTTAATAGAATCCCTGTATCACAGTAAAAAAACACTGGAAAAGATGGTTAATTACAAAGTGTTCTGAGTTGATATTGACTAGTTTTCACTTAGATACTTTAGAGTTTTTAAAGGTTATTTTTATAAGTATATGAAATAATTTTTTAGTTACTCTGTCGACACCATTTGGTATTAATTTCAGGATTTTCTAACCATCTATATTCCTCTCAGTGTCTCAGGTCTGTCCCTGAAGTTACTGAGCACTGCTCTACCCATAGGATAGAAGATAGTTCTCGAGGCTAGACCCATTAAGCAACCTTTACTCAGAAACTGTCAGGGACAGATTCAAACAACAAAACATCCAACAGAGGTACTACACGAGGACAAGAACATTGAGTAAAGGCTTCTGAATGAAAAGCCATTGCAGTGACTGTCCATGATCCTTACCCAGCATATAAGTCTTAAACATGTTTCAGTCCAGTCATCCATACTGAAAAGCTAAGGCTTTGTCAACAAGGCTACTCTGTTTTACTCAGAATAAACACAGGATGCCTTTGGTCAAAAATATTCCACTTTGTACCCAGCTTGGTAGAGTTTGGACATTTATGTGTTGTGGCTGTAATTCCTGAGGTATTTTTGAAGGGAAAACAAACTGCATCCTTAAGATTTAGAATATTTGGTTGTTAAAAGAGACAAGCAGATGGATGAAAAACAAAGTTCAAAAACTATCATTTTTTTTACATTGTGTGGCAAAATTTGAAGCAGGTGGTAATATGTGAGCATGCACCAATAATCAAACAGCAATAGTTGCAGGAGGGAGTGGACTGCACTAGAAACAGTAGCTTTGTTTCTGTTTACATTAAAATTGTGTAGAGAGAGCTTACCAAAATAGGACTTTACTTTGGACTGTAAACAAAGGATTCCTTTTAACTAACCTTACTTATTTTAATGTCAGACATTCAAGCTNGGGGAGGGCACCGGGCACCCAGCCAGGGTAAACCCACCACAGCAAGTCATACAGGTTTCAAGGCAGAGGATGAATTGTTCCATCATAAAATAAGTTTTCTCTGGTAATTAGTATTGCAATAATTGTTGCTATTGCTATTAACAGAAATACAAGCACAGTCAACTAACTTGGTGAAATACATGCAACACTTTTGCATTGCTGAGAAATGAAAAAGAGAGAAAGAATCTAAACATCTTTCTAAGTCAGCCATTGATTCTTCCTGACTGTAGTTCACTTTGTTTTTCTAGATATGTTCATGTGTAGAGCTACTGCAGCTTTTCAATACCTCTGGCAGGAAGAGAACATGGGGTTCCAACCACCAACACCTTTCATGCCTTGTACCAGATATCATTGACTGAATACACAGATATCATTCAAGAATTCTGTTATTACTGGGAAAGTAAAACCTTTCTGAGAAACTGCTGCCCATAGTAAGTGTTTTATTCCCTTTAAAAAGTGCAGTGAGTTTTTAAAGCTAGTTTAAGTTCTGCTTAAGGTCTACTATCAGTTTTCCAAACAAGGGGATAAGCTAGTCAGCTTTTTTTTTGTCTATAGCAGCAGTTGTTTATCTAATTCTTGATATGTGGCACAGGACACTCTCCAGAATCTACTTTTAACATAGAATAAGAGCAAAATAAGAATCTAGAAAAAAAGAATCTTTCCTTGGCTTACCAACAACTTATTTTTTGTTCTGAAAAATACACATACAGAAGAATGAGTTATAAACAGCCTTACTTCAAATTCTGTAGAGTCCTGTCCAGCCAAGCCAGATAACAACAGCTTACAATTTTTTTCTGTGTAGAGAAGTTGTTGACACAAAAATATACTTTGCATAAGACAGGAAAACAAACACTTCCATTTTTTAAATTTCCATTACTTGTTTTTGTTATCATTATTTTACATAGACTATTCAAACAGGTTTTAGAAAAGGGTTTCTTTGCCCCAGACATTCAAAGGCAAATGAAGAAACACAATAGGAAGAAGTCCACTTTTTGGTATGCAAGATTTAGTTCAGCATAACATGGATATTTTTCAAATATATTGAATATGTTAGTTACATGCTTGTCATTTTCTTTGAGAGTATTATTGCTATAATATAAATCACTTACAGTTTTCAGCATATTCAATATTCCTCTCTGGCACTCCCAGGCTTCTCCCTAGACAACTGATCACCAACAGCCCAAAGTGCTAATAAGTATATTCACCAACCCTTGACTCATGTTCCATGAAGATGGAACTAGGTTTCTTGCTTGGAGGAGCCTGAAAATGAAGTTCTTTCTATCACTGTTTGATCACAGAGTACGAAGGGCAGGCAAGATGTCATCTACCCTTTCCCTTTAAAGTAGCCTTAAGTGTTTGTGGGTTGCATAGAGAAGCTGTTCTGATCTAATGCTTGATTGGACTGAGATCAATTTTCTACAAAGTAGAAAGCATACTAGTCATTAAACAAAAAGGAAATGGGAACTGAGACAGAGCTACAACCTGTCTGCTATACAAAAATAAAGGAAATTGATAATTCCATAGAAGAATCTGGTTTTCTTTAAGGCTATTAAAAAAAATGGAACTGCCTTCAGTGATGGCAGGTTTAAGACATTCCTCAGGTAAGACTCCAAGATAAAATGTGATGCTAAAAGAAGCCATTCATCTCTCATGGGAAGTCAAGCTCTTTCCATTTCTGCAGGAGGTGGGAGAGTTTTATTCCTCACAAGAGACACTTAGCACTCCCACAGGACAGCAAGCTAATTTAAAGTTACCCCAAACCAGAAATGCCAAATCCTTACAGATTTGGTGTTATGTCACTAGGTTATACCTTTTGATCAACACACAAAATGAGAACTGTTTGGGTTTCACATTGGTATTTTCGCAAATGTATCTACCGTGGAAAGCATATGATTCACTGCCAAAGTAAATCTGACAGCCAGGCAATTAGGTTGTGAAATTTTACTTTTATTTTTAATTATCTATGGCCCAATTCACAGTTTTACCCAAGTATAAGTAAGAAGAATTTCATTTAATGCTTTGAGCTTTTGTAGTAGGTCATCTACTGAATATGTTGCTACAATAGAAAGAAGTTTCTTAATTTAACTTTGAAGTACTAGAAGCCACTAATATAGTCTTTACCTTTCTGATGTATTATAATTCATGTGCATGCAGAAGGTTTTGCCTGTATCTGTTTTATAAATCTTACACCAAAGTAGTTTTACATAAACAAGTGAGAGTGATATCACATATAGAGAGTAAAACATAAGTTTCTTCTTTGTTTTGATTGACTTTCTTCCTGTAACTCCCTATGCTTCTCTACTTGGATGACTGAATTTTCTGGGACAGGCAGCTTCCCCACCACTACCCCCACGGTTGTTCTGGGCCTGCTGTAGAAACTCAACACCTTATTTTTTGGTGCAGAAATCACATCTTAGGGTATATATCCTGTAAGTGTCCTGCTTTTGGCTTGACGTTTTATGCCATGTTAAACTAAACTGCTTAACATGGAACTGAGACAACAAACTGCTTTTATTCCCAGAAAACAATGAATGATCCTCTTCTTTTTCTAGGATTGGTTGAAGTTTTTCATGAGCCTTCTCTGGTTTTCTTGGGCTTGGCTTGGTGTTTTGTTCCTCCACAAAAAAAGCTAGCTTTCTAACAATTGCTTTTTCTTTTGTGGATCACTGTCTTCTTTCCATGGAAAATGTTGACATTATCCTGAAAACTTAAACCTGCAAATATTCCCTAGTGCTCATTTATTTATTTTATGGGAACCACACAGACCATATTGCTATCTTTTCTCTGCACTGAATCATTAATTTTCATGACACACTGTGGCTTTTGAAATTATTGCTTCCTTTCATGGAGAGAGATGCTACGGTATAGCACAGAAAATATACCCATAGAAAAGCAGGCCTATAGGAGAGAACTGAGGATGAAGAAACACAAACTATAGCTCCCAGTGGAATACTATAATGACACATAAAAATCCAAGCACTTGCAGAGCTGTTTGAAATCTTTACACAAAAAAACCCCTATTCCTTTTTGCTTGTTTCTGCCATTCAAGAAAAATGTTTTCCAACATACTCTGTTAGTTACATGATTTAATGAGCATTCAAAATCCTCGACACATTGTTGGCAAGAGACTACATTCTGACTGGTGTTAGTTACCGAGGGATATGCAAAGATTCTCTCTGCTTCTCACAGGTTGCTTATGTTATTAACACTTCCATAGTGTATGGTCAGGTAACCTATTTTTCAGTAAAGGTTTACTGAGAAAAAAATGGAGTCTTTATTTTTTATACTTATCTGTGCTTTTGTATGTACCCCAGGGTCAAAGTGCTTGGGTAATTCTTTAAAACTGTACCACAAAAAAAAAACAAATCCAAAAAGAGAATACAGATACATTCAGCCTTGCAATATTTTTCTTACTCGGTAATATAAAAAAGACTAATAAAATGAAACTTTCTGTCTCCAAAGCCAAAAATATTTTGTTAAAACCACATTAATCCAAATCATTCACATTTATACAAAGTTTTAGATTAATTAAATTTGTATTATTCCAATATGATGGTTACTAGTTGTTTGGGTTTCTTTTCTTGGTATAGTACTGAAGGTTTTTTATTTTACTGAAAAATAACTATTTTACGATAAAGCAAAAGAAAAAGTGAAGCAGAAGTTGAAATGCATTTAGCAGTTTACCCATTAAATAGTCTTGCAATAGCAATAGAGGCAATGGCAATTTAATATTGAGCTCAGTTATCTGAATTAAGGAATACTGAAATAGTGGGGTTCTATCATACTCTTCTTATTGCTGTTCACCATTTTATTGAACACTCATTGGAAGCATTGAGACTCTGGAGAGTCTCAATTTTTAAAGAGATATGAACACATAACAGTGACAGATCCCTGGGACAGTGCCATTTCTGGTTAGGTATTTTGTGCAGCTTTTAGTTTAGTGATACCCTAGTTTAAACTAGGGCCTTGAGGATTACCTCCCCTTCTAACAGGAATTTGAAGAGATCACTTTCCAATATAAGTACTTCCCTATTGACACGTTAGAAGATAAATGTTACTTAAAAACCATGAATATCCCTCTATCAAAGTAGATTAAGGACTTAAAAATATTTTAATCATAATTCCATATTTGAAATCAGACTGGGATGGTTAGGCTGAGCTACCCTACTCCTCAGATAATAAGCAAATCAAATTCTGTGGAAGAACACAGATGTTGTCCTACTTCTAGCAAGTATTAGATATTTCTATTCCAGTATGCATCTTTAAAAATAGAGAAAGTAACAGCTAGTACATTTGAAGAACAGAAAATAAAAATGTTTTCAAATATTAGGAACAAGAGTCATTTTGAATGTACTGTTGTATTGCCTCCATCTTTTCTGAGACAGTTAAAATTAATCTCACTACTGTGGTGATTTCACAGGCAATCTAGATTAATGTTTGCAATTATTAGACAGTAGCATCTGGGATTTGCTGATTTGGTAGTGCAAACACTTATTTAGATAACCTACACATTTATATTTCTTATTAAGTATCTTTGCAAAAAATCAATATGACAATTAAGGCAGATGATAGTGTAATCTTTAGTAATTAGCAATTGATCTTCAGTTGCAAGAAAAATACTAATAGGCCTTCCTTTTTATTACAGCTCTAGCTGGACAAGCCTTATGCCAGGAATATGAAAGCTCCAGGCAAAATTCAAGGATAATTTTTATCACATCCATTTGAAAAGAAAAGAAACAAACAATTTGTAAGTCATAATATATCCAAGTATTAACAAAAGACCTTCTTCGCTAGCCTGGTAACTCATGCACAGCATATTGTTTTCCTCTGCTCTAACAGAAATCTTCTACATGCATTTGTTTGGATTTCAATCTTTTTAAAAGGTTCATTTTGTTAATTTGCCTTATAATGCTGCCTGAACTCCAGGGGGGAAGACATATTTAACCCCTCCAAAGAAAAGAAAATGTTAAGAAAAAAAAAAGTCAAAAGAGAACACAAATGAAACATTTTTTTCATTTTCCACAGAAAAGTATTAAAATTATCTCATTACAATTTGAAAACCTAAACAGAACTCAAGCATCTCCACTTATTATTTCTATAGAACCTATAAACTTACATGTATTATTCACTGACTCTTCCAAGAAGAGACTAGAAGGGTTTGGATTGTTTAAATTAGTTGGAGGAAAGCTGAAAGAGGAACCATTTCTAATTATAAATATCTCCTGAAGTAAGTACCAGGGAATGAAAGGAACTGTTGAATTGTATGGACACCCACCAAAAGGACACACAACCATGAATAAGAGTGAATGAGATTTAGAATAGGGTTATTAATAATTACACTATTTCCCTTTCAAGACAAAAAGAATGGCAAATTTCTTCCCCCTCCCTCCAAACCAAAAAAAAAAAACCCCAAACAAACCCAACCCAAAAACTCAAATCCTTCCTGCTCTTAATTTGGGGTTAGTAGGTTTGTGGAAAGCTCTGTGTGATTTTTTCCCAAACACTGACACTGAAATCAGCAAACTGAAAAAAAAGGAACCAAATTTGTAGTTTTTCAGGAGTTAAAATACAGTGTTTGCATCAGGGCAATATCAAAAGACCAACATAGATATTATCAGAATATTTTGACTGAAGAACAGTTTGGGAAGTTCATGTATGCTGATAAAGTGTTATACCTATAAAAAGTAGCTACCAGTTGCAGGTACAGATGACTGAAGATTACCACCTCTGTAGTTCTTGAGCTGTACTACTGAGAAGCCTCATATAGCTTGTGCCCTTTTACAAGAGAATACCTAAGGCAATGGTCACCATATCAATAAAGAGTTTTGTCACAAGCAATGTAGAAAGATGGCACAACTTTTTATGTTTAATGAAGAGATAGAGCTGAGAAGGAATGCATTCCTTGGCTGAGTGTGTTCTGTCATCTATACATTCCAAGACAACAATTATATTTCAGGTAGAAATTTCTTTCTTTTTTTTTATTTTTACCACATTTCTGTTTCCCCTTCCCAATAATCCAGTGTGATATTCCTTCACGTTATTGATGTGGTACTGAGGATTTAATAAAAAACTTAGTTTATTAATGCTGAAGTGTTTTGATCATTTGTCTCCAAAGCTTAGCATGTTTACTCTACTATAATTTGATTATCAGAAGAGCTGGCCAGCTTACATTTACACCACTATTGAGGTTTCAAGTTTTGTTTTCACTGCACTACAGATTAAGAAGAAAAAATTTTCAAATTCATTCTCTGTCCAGAAGGTCACCTTTAAATTTGGTGACTTTCTCTTTCTCTTCCCTCAAGCAAGAGAAAAAAAAAAAGCATTACCTTCACAAATCTTTTAATTGAAAATGGGATTGAAATGATTATGAGACCAGAAAAGATTCTGGCTTCAATAATGATATAAATCATCATAAAGCTATTGCTGGCCTAGCACTGAGAGGCTGTATTGCTAACATAAACTGTGATAAATCCAGTAACTCAATGCAGATTATTTTCCCCACATACAGTAATTCTGGGTTTTTAACAAATATGATGTTACCTATTTTTCCAATGTGGAATGCCTGTCCCTACTCTAACTGATTTTAATAGAACTTTAATTTGATTATTCTAATGTTTGCTTTTCATTGACGCAAAGACAATAGTGTATATTTGACTCATTTTTTTAAAAGTTAAATATTTAAGTGAATTTTTACTTAAAATCAACAATTTCACACTTTCTATATGTTCTCCACAGCTAATACTTTGTTACATTATCAGTCTCTATCAATACAGGATTAATAATAAAAAGTAATTAAAAATAAAAGTTTCTGACAATCCTCTTTTCTGGTAGTACAATGGCTGGAGTTTCTATATCTTATGGATGATTATATTTCTGTTTTATTCTTGTATGACTTTCTGTTTTCCACAGTACTGACATGAGGTATAATAATGAGCAGCTCACCCACTGATGTTGTCTCTTCACTTCTGTCTGTAACTGAAGTCCTTACCCTTGCTGTGAAATAGTTCTTTTCTTGGTTTTCTTCTGCAAGCACCTTTCTGTATTCCATTAGTAATATTGTCACTGGTTGAGCATAGATTGAAATATGTTAACTAAAAGGAAAAGCTAATCTATTAGATTACTATGCTATATAGATATCACTGGCTAAATGTAAGTGGAACTCTTCTGCAAGTAGAACATGTTTATCACTGCAGAAACACCACATTAGCAATCATAGGACTTCCAGGGCTGTCCCATAAATATATTTGGAAACTAAAGAAAGCAATGTGTTGCTGCTGAGGTGCTATATCGGCAGCACTGCCAGAGCAGTTCACGTGCTGTTGCTCTGCCTAACAACATACGGAATAGCTCTGAAACTTCTGTGACTTTTACAGACTTCAGTTGCTGTGCTCAGATCTAACTTATTACTCTTTTTGCTGGTAACTACAACAGTCTTCCAGGGAATACAGATCTGTAACTAATAATAGTACATTTTTCAATGACTTTATTTAAAAAAAAATAAAAATTAGGAGAGAATAAGTCCAGAAAAGCAGCCCATGCATATATATTTAATCATATGGAGAAGTACTTTACACTGTTTTTCATTTCCCTTAAACCATTATACCTCTAGTCCAGAATATATCCCTTAGCTTTAACTCCCACCAACTTGGGCTGCATTCAATAAAGAAAGACGAGGGCCACCTACTTCAATTGGTATGGTCCATGGCCACAGGGAAGAGGCACCATGACAGCTACAGAAAATTAGATTAATTGCCCAGGATTAACACACTTTGATAGCAGATCCTGTGACCTGTCCCTGTCTCAGTTGAATTTAGGGATGATTGTTAAAAACTAGAAGCATGTTTAAACTGGGTTTTGCAGAAAATAAGAAGTTTATATCATGGAACCCTTTTGATCAGAGGTCTCTGACTTACTAACTGATATAGCATTCTCTGATTTTAATGAATAAAAATATTATCTAACCAAACCCACATAAAATATTGAAACTTTTTTATTTAATTGATTTAACATTGTTAAGAGTCAAAGAAGAATTAGATCAACTGCAGTACATTTGTGACTAGACTGGACCCTGAAAATTAACATTTCAAAGAAAATAGAAACAGTTTTGCAATTTAAAAAAAAAAAAAAAGGAACACAATGTAAGTCATATTAATGTCTTACTGCAAACTATGTTTTAAACATAGGGGAAAACATGTGACTTTAAAACTCATATCTATCAGCTTAGAGCAAAGATGTCTTACCAACTCTTGTAGAGCTTGCCTACTGCTGGATAAATACAAAATGAGTAGAATCATTCAGCTCTATTTTATCAGAGAAACAAAACACTTAATAAGCCTATTAGCTGAAATCATGTCCTGAACATTTTCTCTTTCCAGCACAACAGTGAGTCAGAGAGAATTTTATTAACAGTGAAAGTAGCTAGAGCAGGTATGGAAAATCCTCCTTGATCTTACACAGATCAAAAAGAAAATGTTTATGCATTTATATAATTATTTAGATATTCACTGTTGATGACTACCTCTCCAAGTGAACCTTTTCCTACATGCAAGAATGGGAAAGACAAGCCTTCATTATTGTGATTTATTTGCGGAAAATGTAATGTGACAAGATTTGTTTATTTTATCATATCTGTTCTTCCTTGCTGTACAGTCAAATATATCCTCCAGTTACACTTGTCTTTGAAGTCATGTGATAGACCTGAATGTCATTTCAATGGCAATATATATTTGCAATGTGTTTTTTTAACTTCACCAAAAGAAGACTATCAGAAATTTGTATGTGCACTGCATATTTGGTGTTTTGTTGCATAACACACAGTCATATTCAAGTGTCATTAACTGACAGACTTCAAATACCACATCTATTTTTTAAGGTAGCAAATATACACACAATATCTCTATCTAAAATAATTCAGATATTATTTTGATCATCCCTAAATGAGTGCTAAAGTTATATGTTGAGAACCAAGCTGTTAGTTCATCAATAGATTAAACTGTCATCTCATGTTTGGAGTGCCACAATGTCACCTCTCTCAGTAAAGTAGTGAACCCCAACAGAAATTCAGATTCAGATCAGTGCAATATGAATGGAGCTTGAATAAAATAACTTTTGGTAACTGGCTAGATAAGACATTCCTTCCTTTCAGCCAATCATCCTTTTAAAGGCAACAAACAGATCTCTAGCTATACAGGTACATATATTGTAACATTGGTCATTATGAAATAACTGCAAGATAATGTTGGCAAAACTAGGCATAATAGTGGATAAGTACCAAATAGGTGAAAGCAGAGAAGAAAAGATATTGCAAAAATTTGAGTATAAAATTATGGTCACAGAAATTTTGGCAAAAGTTTAAGCTATGCAGCCTTTGCATAGCAACATAACTCGTTTTTGCCTAACACATTCACTGATTATTAAATAGAAAAACATAATCATCTTGTTTTCCCTCTCATTTCCAAGCTGGTAATGAATCAAACCTACACAATTTCCTAAAGATACTGACAGCAGACTCTGAAAGTGCCCTTTATTCCATAGACTTGTCTTTTCAAACTCTCAATTTTCTGATTTTCCATCTCACCTGTGTACACTGACAGACACTAATCTTCT